>QYAN01000103.1:62176-85752 GCA_003988815.1 Chlorencoelia australis
GTTGCATTCTTAGATATATAGGAGGCATTCTCTAACTACTGAATTCTAGTGGCCATTACATTCTATTGGATATTGCATTCCAGACATTATTGGTACCAACAGTTATAAATGAAAATGGCAGGCAGATGAGGCAATTAGGAGATGGAGGTAGCTTAGTTAGAGCAGACTTCCGAAACAACCCCTCCCCAAAATAGAAAAATAAATATTAGCCACAAAAATTCTACTAGCTGCGTTCGATACTAGAGCCTGCAGTCCAGCTACACCTGCTAGGCTGATCAAGTCCCCATCTCAGCCGCTCTTTTTACAGGAATCATAATGTTGATTCTGAACTGTCAACCTCTTGGCCTGTTATGTCTTCATATGCTCGCAGTTCGCGTTGAGGGGGAGGTCTCCTCGGAGCAGGTCTCCTTGGAATAAGATTGGGAAATCTGCGTATAGTTTAGCATTGATTATGAAGTATCATGGTATAACTTACTCAGATAAAGGGCGGGTAGCATATGGTCGGGGCTGCCTTGTGGGAATTGGTGTAATTGGTATGTGCTGTCCAGTCTTAATCCTGTGTTCCTGGACGGCCGGCCGGACTCTCGTGGGACCAAACTTCGAATTTAGATCTGAACTTTTGAACCAACCTTGATCCGAACCACGCCACTCAATTTGGATGATTGCCTCTGCGTGAAGCATGGGCATTAGTATATTTTGATCATCAGTAAATCTAATCGTTTGCCAGACGTTGGAAACCCCGGTGACGTGTAAATCTGCCCATACTTTATTGTTCAAATCCGATATTGGTTGCGGCATGCTTACAGTATTGCCGTAGGCTTCCTGATACGCTGCTAGCTTGCCTGGAAATCTCGATTGAGCTTCTAGTTCGTAACACCATAGCTCGGGAAACGCAGGGTTTGAGCTAGGGAATCTCAAATTGAAACGAAAACCTCTATTCCTAGCACGATATATACTTACAATCTCTTTCATGATTATTGAGGACATATCAGACCTATTTCTATCGGTTAAAAATTTTGGATCTGAATCTCTGTGACGAAACCAAGCATCTCTACTTTCCTGTACAGCTGGGGCTAGTAGAAAAGGTCTGGCAAAAAAATCTGTGCCGGCAATAATATCAACAGGAGGTGTTCTATTGTGCATTGACATATCTGAAGAAGGACTTGGGGGCATGTTCATCCTCACGACTCTAAAAACTTCTTGTCGAGTTGTTTGGTTTGTAAGGTCTTTTTCTATGATTTCCCTTGTGCCAAATAACTCAGGTTCATCACGAAACCTTAGTTTCTGAATGCCTGAACACCGGTGTGGGCAGTTTCTCGTAGAATTCCAGGTGGATTGGTCCCCGGAAAGCCATCTTATAATACAATTTAAATGAAATACATGCTGACAGGGTAGTAATTGGCACCTGCTCGAAATTGTGGTATGGTAAATGGGGCACTCTCCGTTCGCATTATTAATATCAGGACCTGCATTCCACGGTGGGGTGTTGTCTCGCGATGTGGCAGTAGCGGGTTGTTGTTGTTGAGCTGGTATAAGGATCGGTTGTTAAGCCTATTGAGCCTGAGCTGTAGGTTCTTGACCTAATGTAAGGGTTGCTGAATCTCGCTAGTTATCCTCATCGCTGGTCTCGGCGGTAGGCTGTAGCCTAGTAGCTGGTTCAGTTGTTGAAGGGGCTTGTTGTTCGACTCCTTGGGCTATATTGCTAAAATCCCAATTGCCTGTTTGCAGAAGTGATTGTTCTGATTCTACTTGCCGTATAGATGCATTTGCATTATTTGTTTCCGTATTTTGGGTCGTATTGTCGAATGGTGGCTCTCTCCCCTGGGGCATATCATTTTCCGATATATTCCCAGTTAGTGGATTATAAGTCAATGGGGCTAAAGTAATTTGAGTATTTACATCCTGACTTAGATTAGGTGGACCTGCTATACCGCCTTATTGGACAACTGTTTCTGGCACTCTTTCTAGGGATTCAGAATCTACTAGACTGCTTAGCTGCTGATCATTTGATCCAGGAATTGCACGCCTTGGATTATGTGGGGAAGTAGGTGTAGATGGAGAAGGCGGGCCTGCTGAGCCGGCACGTGTATTTCTCGGCCTTCTTGGAGTCCTAGGTGAAGTAGGATCGCGCGATAAGAAAACAGCTGCTCCTCGATTCAAATTCTCTAATTCTCTTTGAGATATTTGAGACATGCTTAACGAATATTATAACTTGCAATTTGATTAAATTTATGATGCTAGCACTATACGTTATAAAATATTAAAAAGAATAAATATGACGATTAAACTGGATTAATTTATATAATTTAAGAATTTTTGAGAAAACGAATTCCCAATTCCTGTAACTTCGAAAAATGGCTAGTAGAAGTCAAGGTCTTGGACTTTAAATTAGTTTCACGAAAGCAGGATTTTGAATATAATATATTTTATTAAAAATTCAATTAATTAGATGTGATTTAAGGAAAAGATTCCCTTTATTCAATAACAATCTGGAGAAGATACGTCCTTGCTCTTAGTTCTACAAACAAAATGGAAGGCCATAAGATCGGAATTGTCCATATTGATATAGGATTACTTCTGTTTGAATCCGCGAGAGAAACTAACCCTACTATTATTAAGAGGCTTATTAATTTATATCAATAAAGTAGCTATGGGTGTGACCGAAACGAATCTTATAATCGAGTACCAGCTATTATTACTTAATCAGACTTAGATTACATTCTCAGCGCTTCGAATTTTACAAGAGATAATCTTCATAATATATTGCACGGCGGTTTATACCCAAGTATTAATACTAGGGAAAGAAAGATACGTTGCTTACATAGAAAGCATCGTATCCAAGCAGCAGAAGGGTTCCTTCAACTAGAGGATAGGTGGTGGACTGTGGAGCTGTATTTAATCGAGCCGGACCATCCACAACATAAAGAAATTATAGTAAAGCAAAGAGAGCAATTCTCTCATCAGACGAAATTCTCTGATGGAGATATATATCGGAAGGTTCGATATTATCAAGAACAAGGTAACTCTGATCTTGCAAAGGATTGGGTATTGCGACTTAGCAAGTGCAAACAAGTAAATATTAGATGGGTGATAGAAAATAGTGAAAAGAAAGACTTTGTTATAGCTTTTGATAAGTTAAGAATTTTCCCCGGCCTCTGGGATGGCCTTGAGCTTGGGAATATACGGAAGCATTTTGCTCTACATTGCGATGAAGAAATCTTGCATTACCTGGAGCACACCCATAGAATTTGGAACCAGATCGCTCAAGGAAATCATATCATATATAACACTGTAGATATCCAAACAGTTAGAATGCTACAATGCCGATTTCCGCGAGCAAGTACAGCTGACCGATGTTTCATTACTCGTGGTATGGAAACTAAAATTCTGTTTCCCGCACTCACTGAGGAGCCACTTCGAGATAGAATCAAGCAAACCTTAATGCAACTAGATTATATAATCCCATCGATTAAATCTTTACACGAAAATATGAAGTATATTGAGATTAGAGCCAAGATAATACGAAAGTATATAGTTAATAGTAATGAAAAGGTGTTGAAAAGGACTACGTATAAATCCCTAATAGATAATTGGACCCCGCCAACCCATGCATAGATAGAGTGCGAAGAGGACTAGTTTCGTAGAGTAACCATTAAAGAAAACAACCAAATAACTATTGAAGATAGATTAAACTGGCACAAGAAACTTGTATATATACAGGTCTTCCTTTCGGCGCTGCGGAGTTTTCCGCAGCTCAGCGACGAAGTCCCTAGGAGAGAGAAGAAGCAGCTAGCAATCAAGATATTACGAAGCTCGGAATTAATAAGAAAATTTATTGAAGGAGCAGAGTTCCTAGGATTCCGGACTATCGGTCAGTAATTACCTGTAGAAAGCTGGACTGTAGAGATTGAGGATCACTATGAGTGCGCACCTGATGGAGAAGAAATGAAAAGGAGATGGGGGCGGCCTTTTTTCGCATCCTATGGTCATATCAAATAGCACCTTTTCTTACCTAATCTATGTCATGCACTCCCGGGAGAAGCGGCAACGTTAAATCCTTCCGTACTTGCTATTCAGCAAGATATTATATCTTCATTTCTTGGCCCATTTCCGGAATTCGAATTCCACAACACAATATTAGATCTTCATCCACAGGCAAATGGCCCACTTTCGGTTTACGTAAATGCCAACCAGGTGGTAGATAGAAGTGCTGCCCATCTAGGCGGTGAAGATCCCGATAATACATCAACGATAATAGACCTGCAGATGAATAACAATCAGCCAGCACCTGAACGATCTTTTCATTCAGAGCCCAGGCAAGCAAGTGAGCCAGTCGCCGGCGAGTTACCCTACATAGAAAACGAGCCTGGGTATAGGCAACATTCGAGTCCAGAAGTAGAAAGTAGGGATATACAGTCAATCGGTAGAGCTCCTCAACACTCTTCTCGCGCTTTGATCTCCCCTCATTTAACAGTCTCCATAGTCATCTGCTCAGAGCCCATGTCGTCGTATTTCCCTTCTATCCGTGAACAAAGTCGCACTTGGGTGAACGCAGGCACAGGTGAAGAATTAAATTCCTCACCCCGAAGCTCAGTCTCCAGCAGAAGTTTTCTCGGGAATAATAGAACCGTGCAACATAGTTATGGCTCTTACAACTCTTTTATTACGGGAAATCGCTTTTTTATCCTTCCTTCTAGAATCCAGACGCCCTCCTCACAAACTAGTCGATCATATGTGCATTCCCAGACAAGCTTTAAAAGCACTCAATCGCCGGAGAACCGAAGCTTTATAGCAGAAACAATGTCGGACAGTTCGACAAGCCAATTAGCGTCCATAAAAAGCAAGGGAAAACGAGACCACAGGTCTTATCTTATTCAGGGAGCCAGCTCAAATTCTAACCTTAGAAATGTTAACAGGTTACAGTATTCACGATTATACATTGCCCCTAATAGCCATACTTCTCCCTGGTATAGAGGATCTCAACAATTTTCTAAAGGAGGCTTTATACAGAGTCCACGATCATATCTCGATCAATAGTCTTTGGAAGAAAACTTTAGAAACTCACGAAGTACACGTTCATATTTCAGCCAAGACTTTACATCTTTCACACCCTTAGAAGACTCTAGAAATATACGAGCCATACGATCATATATTAACGAAAACCTCAATTCCCCTAAAATGACAAGGTCATATATATCTACTTCCTCACGTATGGGAATAAAAGGAACTCGGTTATATCTTGCTTTATAATCTACTTCCCAGCCGGCAGACTCCACCATACAAGCACAAACCCCACCCACACTCTTAGGCATGGATAGGAGACCTAGGGCGCCTTTTCAATTCTTAGAATTCAACGGCATGAGGTCTTCTATCAAATCAATAACAAATTTAGAAGAGTATTTGCAGTATCGGCAAGGTTGGGTTGCAATGATTATACGCCATAACAAAGCGAAAACAGTTTCATTTCGTCGAATTCTCAAAGACTTCAAGAACGGAGATGAGACATATGTATTAGTAAAGCCGTTTTACGCCGAAAGGTTTTTAAATGAACCAGTAAAGTTTTCAAAGTTGGGAAGAGATGGTGATAGCTTGATTAACTTTGCTATAGATAGAGCAAATAAACGCCAAAGAAAATGATGATCATATCAAGTTGAAATCAGATATATATATTATAACATAAAAACCCGCATAAGAAACCTAGCAAGATAAGTGACAAAATTAGCAAAGACTATAATTGCATCATGTACGCGAAATCCTAGCTTCACCCTTTCTGAACACTACTCCTCGTTGCTGCCCTGGTTTCATAAGTCTTTGCAAAGCTCGGCGCTGGTGAGTTCTGTTCGGAGGGAGGTTGCGGAGATGTTGAATCTTCGTTATCTCTCTCCCAATCTATATAAGTGGCCCTTTTAGAGGAAGGCTCGGGAGATAATGAGTTTTCGTCGTCTTGCTTCCATTTCTCATACTTATTAGCCAGCTGGGAAGTGGATTGGGAATATGTTAGTTTCCAAATACCCCTCCCTCTTCTCCCAGGATAGGAGGAACTGTTTGAAGCTGGGGATTTGGGAAGTCTTTTCGGTGAGCTGCCTTCGGACTGCTCTAAAGGGGGGTTGGAAGATATCGAAGTCGTTGAATTAAAAGTGGAGAAGGATGCTTCGTTGTTATAGCATTCAGGAATGCTAGCGAGAGGTTGAAAAGATCTTAAAAGCTCAAGATTCTGGGGTTCTATAAGAGCGCAGTTTTGCTCTCTAATGTGCTGTGAGAGGGTAACAAAATCGCTCGCGTTATAGCGATGCCTATTCTAAGGATATGATAAGTATATGATATAAAAATAAGTATTACTCTATACTCACTATAGGGTACTTATGAAACCCTAAATCAGACTCATAAAGCTATGTACCTTCGGATTCAGAGATATAGACAGAAATACGAGCACCATATCTTCTATTTAATTCGTTCGCTTTCCTGAAAACACCAAGGCGGCGGCTGCGAAATTGTTTTTCGAGATTATTGGGGAGACTTATGGCTTAAAGGTGGAATAATAAAAATAGATTTGAATTATATATAATTAGTATTTTGCTTGTCGAAGAACTTGACTTTGAATTCGCATTTAAGGGCGATATTACATTTTTATAAGCTTTCTAATGATTTTACATATTATAAAGAAGCGAAATGTAGATGTAAATTTTTAGAACCCTTAAAAGAGCGGTTCCGAATAACCGCGCGCGATCTTCTTTGAAACTCCTTCCAAAAATTCAAGAAGCTAGATTTTAGAATTCTTATCAAAAATTCGAAAAGTTTGATCTTGAAACTAATACCGCACACATCCTTTATCTCTAAAATTGGCTCAAAAATTTAAGTGGGTTTTTTTGGTAAGATCTAGAAGATCTGGATAGTTGACGATGAAACACCGCTTAATATTATTTGGTTGGTAAAATGAGCATATTTAATTCTATTATTAAACTATAGAAATCTCACAAATGCCAAATATTCAATATTTAGATACTACCCGCGCGCTTTTATCGACAGGGGTTTGCGGTTATTTACCGAAGCAACCATATACTGCTGAGCCTCTGCGGTGCTTTACCAGGTTGAAGGTGGCCAAAATCTAGGTCGTTCACATCTACGGAATTTGCAAATGATAAGTATCTATTGGCTACGTTTTCTGGCGGTTGACTAGTGTGTAACCGCCCGGCTGCTGAGCTCCTTGCAAGAACTTGTCTGATTTCGTGTCATTTATTTTTATTCTATTGCTATTTCCTACCAATGAATGATAAAGATTCCGACCAGAAAGTAAGAAAGATATATTAAAACCTTATTCACAATCTTAAAATCTTAGCCTTAGGGGCACAATTAAAATATAAGTAGGGCTTGGTGAGCGGAAATTTTTCCAAAGTACTTTAGCGCCCCAACCTTAGGCATCCAGGATCTTCCTATATCTTAATTTAGCAATGCAGTTTCGCATATTTCTAATCATGATATTAGAATTTAGACTTAAGCTTAATTTAAAGGTATTAGAAGATCTTATTCTATTATCTTAGCAACTTAAGCAAATATCTCAAACATGATAGCAATTATTAACTGGTATTTCCTATTTGCCGTTGGGGTTATAGCCTCACTTCTTATTAATCGATTTTATCGCCCTTTATCTTTCTCGCTCTGGCAGCGACTAGTATATATATATTTCTGGCTGCGATATATTATTTTAAAATATTTGGCTATACCGTTGCTGGTTCAGCGGCGTGAGTTTGATGGCATAAGCCGTCTGGAATTTATTTTAGTCCTTATCTTTATTGGGTTTAATAGTATGGTTATGCTTCTTTTCAGAAAAGATCTTTCGGATATTATAACGCGATCTGGACTATTGGCATCCATCAATATGATAACCCTGTTTTTGGGAGGTCGTATGAACTTAATAGCCAACTTCTTTGGGATCTCGTTGCATTCCTATGATTTACTCCACCACTGGATTGGAAGAATAGTAGTTTTAGAAAGTATATCACATATGGTATTAGTATATATTGAAAAGGATAGGGTAGACATCTTCGAATCATCTGGTGCCATCGTGAGTCACTCGTATGTCAATTCAGAAATGAAGCTAATATTAACTTAGTTAATATTTCTACTCATTCTACTACTAGTGTCGTCCTTCTACTTCTTCCGGAGACCGATGTATGAGATATTTCTGAAACTCCACCTTTTGCTTGGTTTTGGCACCGTGGGACTTCTGCTTTGGCATTTGATTGCGATTCGAAGCCGTGCAATTGCAGCACCAATTACAGCTCTATTTCTCTGGGTGTCGAACTTTCTCTTTCGCGGATTCAAAATATTCTCAAGAAACAGAGCCTCGCAAGTCTTGATTGAAAAGAAATTCATAGGAAATAAAGTCGGGACCCTTTATTTAACGGTGAGCTTAGAGAGAGCACTCTCTATTAGGCCAGGCCAGTACTTCTTCCTCAGTATTAACACTGGAAAATTCAAGGATAAGTTTCAAGCTCATCCATTCATGATCGTTTGGTGGAATGATGAGATTGAAGCATCCTCTAGTTTTCAAACCATCCCAAAAGCAAAGAATATAACCTTTCTCGTCCAGCCAAATTCGGGATTAACCGCGAGATTGGCAAACATGGAGAGTAGTAGATCAATATATCCTTTGCTAGACGGACCCTATGGCAAGGACCTTGGCTTGGAAAGATATGAGACTGTAATATTGACGGCTAAAGGCACAGGCATTGCAGGCATCCTTTCATACGCCAAATACCTGGTTTGTTGTAAGTCCCTACATGGTCGCCGTTTATCCTTACGAAAGCTGGATCTTTATTGGGAATTAGACGATAATATTCAAGAAATCTGGGTCGGTGACTTTTTGAAAGAACTACAAGCAAAGAATAAAGAAGTAAGGAGGCAGAGTTGATGCTCGGAAAGAGGCTAACCTATTAAGCTTTCACCTTCTATCCTTCAAATATGGTGTTATTTTCCTAGCCCAAAAGATAAACCTGAGATAGATTTGGAGCAAGACAAAAAAGACTACAGATATATCTACCCACCACATGGCAAATCTTATATTGGTATTGAAGACGCGATCAGACTAACGACCGCGAGGTCTCGGAAGACGATTATTCTCTGTGAGTTTTGCCCCTAGACTATTATTTTTAAACTGACGAAATAGCATGCGGGGTAGCGAAGTTTACAAAGAGGATAAGAAATGCGTCATTAAGAATAATGAAGAAGGAGAATATAGTTGACTTTGAGGAAGTAGCATATCGTCCTTGAGTATTCAGCCATTGTTAGAATATTGTAGAGGTCTATTAGATGACAAATGCGTTCAGATTTGTCAGTGGTTTAAACCACTGATTAGTGATAATATTGATTAGAAATCTAACGTCCATCCCTGTGTGCCGAAAAAACCTGCGTAACGAAAAAGCCTCACGATTTTGGGGTCGGAAAAACCAACAACACAGATAGACGATTTATGGCTAGCTTTTTATTATTCCTTACCCATTTCTCTACGAATCTGTGCCATCCGGTAGGGAAATATCACAATTGTGGCGATTCTGTTGGTCGTTTGGTCGCCGGCGTCAGAATTCACTCCGTCTATTCCCCCCTGTACCAACTTGACTTTGAGCCTTTCCCGAGATTCCGGGACGATAGAATGAATCTCC
This sequence comes from Chlorencoelia australis, assembly GCA_003988815.1. Taxonomy (NCBI): domain Eukaryota; kingdom Fungi; phylum Ascomycota; class Leotiomycetes; order Helotiales; family Cenangiaceae; genus Chlorencoelia; species Chlorencoelia australis. The sequence continues at coordinate 71,836 of QYAN01000103.1, forward strand.
AACCAAGAATATATAATACAGATAAGTTTCAAAGCTATAGCGGACGAGAATCACCTGTACCGCATTCATCCGGAAAGAGTGGGAGGCATGATCGCCACGGCTGCTAATAAGCGAAAACGTAGCGTGTATATACCAATGCCACATTTTACAGTAATGCACGTTATCGGAATTTATATGAGTAAATGTGAGATGTGGCGCAGTAGGCGTTATTCTAGAACCTTCCAGTGCAGCCAACGATGGGTCTTTCCATCCAACCGTCCCAATTCCATCCCATCTTCAGATGCGTGCCTGCATATGACAAGGTAATATATGCTTCATGAAGAACCACGCCAGTCAAGACCTTGCAGAGGCGGTCCCCGCGCCGGGAGAGCGCCAAACTTACGGTACTAGATCAAAACGCAAGGGAGTTCCTCTGTCTACCCTCTATCATCGTGAGCATGGGCGACCCTCGAGAAAGATGAAAGCCGAAGGCCAACAGTATCTCACTGTGCCAGAAGAGAAAGCCCTCGAAACATTTTTGAAATTAATGTCTGACTTCGGATATCCTGTGCGAATCAAGTTCCTACCTTCGTTCGCCCATAGTATCGCACGCCAGCGTTCCACGACAAATGCATCAATCAAGCCTCCAAGCAAGAACTGGGCTCAGGCCTTTCAGAAGCGTCACCCAGGACTCAAATCACGAAGGGTTAGGGCACTAGACTGGAAGCGGCATGAGAGCAATATATATGACAAGATAATACACTGGTTTGAGGTGATCGAACAGGTGTTAAAAGACCCGACCATTCTGCCAGAGAATGTCTACAATATGGACGAGACAGGAGTCATGCTAAATATGCTTGGCTCGGTTAAAGTCCTTCTAAGTAGCGACGATCTGCGAGATTATCGAGGTGCAGGCGTAAAGCGAACGATGGTCACTGCTATTGAGTGCATAAGTGCTAACGGTAGGTTCTTGTTACCGATGATTATTTGGCCAGCTACTACCCATCGAAGCAACTGGACTGCATTTCCTACCCCTGGATGGCATTACGCGCGCTCTGAGTCTGGATATACCGACTCTAAGATTACCTTGGAGTGGCTCAAGCGTGTATTTGAACCCCAAACGAAAGGGCAGGCCGACAAGAAACCACGAGTGCTGATTTGTGATGGCTTCGGTACGCATGAGACCCTCGAAGTCCAAGAGTTCTGTTTTGAAAACAAGATTATTCTTTGTCGCCTCCCCTCGCACACCTCACACAAGCTTCAGCCTTGCGACGTTGGCGTCTTTGCACCCTTAAAGGGCTTTTATCGCGATAAGGCTGATAGACTGTTTCGAGGAGGCGCGAATACAGTCGGTAAGGAACATTTCACCTCTCTATACAGTCCTGCACGGGAGAAGGCATTCACCAAAAGAAACATTCTCGCGGGATGGGCTGCTTGCGGCTTGTTTCCGTTTAACCCAGACAGAGTACTCAGAAAGACTCCAAAGCCCCCTACTCAGTTGACCGTCCCAAGAGCCGATGAAGTAGAGGTAGGTACTTGTCAGCAAGACGAATTCCCACCGACGCCTATAACACCAGTATCAGCAGAAGGGTTTATGTCGCTGCACAACCTGATTAAACAAGATACCCATGCATTCAATGAGAGAAGTATACCGCGCCTGCAGAGCTACGTAGAAAAGCTTGCCCATGCCGGCCAACGATCATTTGCCCAATATGCCCTCCTCAAAGATCAAAATCAATTTTTGACTGAAATGAATCATGAAGCCAAAGTTCGCAAATCAACCAGGCCTGTAGTACTAGCGAAGGGACAGGGAAAGGTAATGAGCTATGAGGACCTCGAGGAAGCGCGAGTAGCGCGTGCTGCGAAAGATGCTGCGAACGAGGCTATGAAAGGTAAGGGAAAACGTGGTCGGAAGCGTAAAAGTATTGCGCAAGAGGCGGGTGTGTCTGGGGCCGAGCCCGACGTAGAGCCAGAAGTGGCAGATGCTGCGGAAGAGGTCATAACGGCTAAGAAAAAGCGTAGGCGGAGTCGTAAAAGTGTTGTGCAAGAGCAGGATGGGACTGGGCCAGAGCCAGAGCAAGAAGTGACACACACGATCGAAGAGGTAGTGCCATGGAGAGCACCAATGGCGCGTATGTATTAAGTGCAGGTCGCGGAGGGTTAAATCGCTAGAAGGATAGGATTCGAAGTAAGTTTCTTATAGTAGGCTCGCCCCCGACTAACGATCGTATTATAGTTAGTTATTGTTTTATCGGCCTGACGAAGGGAGAGAAAGGAGAGAAGGGATAGAGAGGATACATTACCAAGTGTCAGGTACCGTGATCCTAATCACATTTGATGCTAGCTCGGAGCATTAAAAGCAGTGAGGGTGAAGTGCCATCAACGAACAAGAATTAATCCATCTTAATAGTATTGGCTGCCAGACGAAAGGGTGATAAGTTACAGTTAAGTGCGAAATCAGTTTCAGGTCTCTTTGATGAGTGATTTAATTGGACGGGGACTTGTCATTCGAGCCTAACCATTTATGGTTGGCTTATTTTAAGGGTCATTCTTGGCCTTTCGCCAAAACTGACTCTGCTTGCATGAGCTGACACCAAAAGTGAAAGATGACATTTCCCAGAAGCGCCCTATCAAATTAGTCGGTTATCCTGAAACTGGTGAGTCGACTGCAGAACCATATCCGAATTTCGTCCAAATCCAGATTGCGAATCTTAATGCAATCCATAGCATGCCCAGCAATGGCAGCTTCTCAGCTGTTATACCATTACTACACTGTAAAGGTCGAGAGAATCGACAACTGTCACCCTTCGAACTTCATTATGGATTCAACAGTCGCAATACAGTAGTAGCGCCCGGAAATCGAAGAATCAAATCTTCAGGAACGCTTGACGGCCAGGAACCTCTGCGAAGCCGACTTATTAATAGATATCAAACACCCAGCGCTTGTGCTGCACTCACGATTGGCTAGCGATTTTGCCGCCGTATTGTCATGCTAAGTCCTAACAGATCTTTATTCCTTTCATTTTTTTTCATCTCCACCCGACGATTGATCCCTTAGTGTTCTTATGGAATGTATATATAACGGTCCCCCTCTCCCTGGTTTCCTTTGCAAATCCTAGAAGCATCCTATTCTAACTTCAAATTCAACAGCCCTGAGTTAGTAACTTAAGACTTCACCAACACAATATATACTCCTCCATTACACCAAACCCGACCCCTTCAACAACGCAATGTGTGAAGACGCACACGTACTAGCAAGAGGATGTGGCCACTACTATGACTTGGACATCCGTCGATGTGACAATGCTAGACAGAATGGTACAACGTGCCCAAGACCACTAGAACGAGTCCGTTACCCGGCGGAGGACCATGATGGGAAATGCAAGTCTTGTGAAGGGCAGTCCCCGCCGGACTCAGATTGTATGTTCTTTCTCGCCATTAAGAATTATTTTACTTACTATCGGCGTAGAGCAAGGATTGCGGTGACGATAAAGGACTTCCTTTACCAGTTAATTGGCGTCTCTCCACGAATTTGGGAATTAACGACAACCTGGTTAGGTAACAAATGATGGTGTCGGGAAGGAAATGCGGCGCAATAGATGTCTCTCTTTCAGTCCAGCAAGATTCAGCTTTTTTAAATTAAATCAAGCACGACTTCAGACTTCATTATTGCTACCCTTGTCCCTCTAAGCGCTCGGTCGTTCTACTCTCTTGCGCTGGTAACACATTATCGCCGCAGCCGTCCAAGACCACGGCTAGAGCATCAAGCATAGAATTCTAATCCGCATCCTCCCTATGCCTCACTCCAGCCTTCTCTGCCCTTTTGTTCAACCGAAACTCCCATTCCTCAATCCGTCCTCCCCACTTGAACATCCGAATAAACCTCGCTGCCTTGTAATCTCTTCTCTTGAACGACCTGTTTATTTATTAGAAATGGATCCTAGAATTTTGCATTTGATAGACCTGAGAATGGCTTACGCGGTTTCGCCATTATAACCAACTTTCCAATACTGCGTCAATATGCTATCGATATCGGAAATTTGTTCTTCAATATTGAAATCCACCAGCATCCATAGCGGTATCTTCTCCTCGCTGTCGAAATTAGATGGGAAATGAATATAGTCTTTGTCCCATGTAAAATTGCGACCCAGATTTAACATGGCGAAGTCATCTGCGATCCGCTTTGCGCGATCAGCTGGGGGCCCAGGTATTCGGGTTGTCGTAAATCGAAATGCTACACGCAGCTCGATTCCCGGATGACTTGAACCGGCCAGTGAAGATTCCAGCGGTGTGCCATAGGTTTGGCCAGGAGGATCCATCGGTATTAGGGTTTGTACTTAGGTGTCGATAGAACGCAGGTGAAATCAAGAAGCTTCTAAGGCAGAGCTATAATTGAGGGCGGGACGACACGAGGACATCGGAATTGGGTCATTCAAATCATGAGATCAGTGAGTGTTATTATGGCAGATACTAGAATGGTAGAGCCAAAGGTGGGAAGCTTGAGTGTAGTTGTGAAGTTGAAGTTGGCCACCATCGCAACGAGGTAGCGTTGGGTTGAGACATGCCATGGCGCCTAAGAGAATTTGTCGGTGCTGGAGAAATATATTTCCGAGAACCACTAGCCATAATCGGCCAAGCTTGCTCTATAGAAATTGGTCCATTTAAAACACCAATTGATTGGACCTGATTACACAGTCTATTTTAAAGTTAGCTTGGTGTCAGCCACAGCCATTAGTGACCTAGATTACGTAAGCCAATCATCGTTGCATTTTACCCAAATATTACAGTAATGAGCAGCTTGCGCATTCAACTCTAGCTATAAGTGGTTAGTGATCCGATAGGAAGTACTGATCGGCGTGGCGATCTCACATTGATCCTGCTCGCTATAACATCCACGAATGCTAATGAATAATCTAGTATGGGAATAATGTTCTTCAGTTCTAGTAGAATAACTTGCAAGATATCCGAAGTAATGAGAGCTTGGTGGTGTAGCTAGAGTAGAGGAGCTCTATTTAAGCATGAATCAAGACCTTTTTGTAAATCAGCTGTATGGGCAACAACATCAAGAGAATAAAGTTGAAAAAGGGTTTAAGCTTGTTCAAAGATATGTATATTACACAACTTATACACGATAATAGAAATTTTCAATATGTGTGTGTGTTTTGAAATGTTTTAAGTCAAAGTACCAAGGTTTTTTTTCGGCACAGTGGGTTTTTCGCTACACAGGGATAGACGTTACTCAAAAGAGTTCGGAGTTTTCTCGCACTCTCAGGATTTTTGTACTATAAATACTGCTATTTTTCCTGAGCAGAGAGGCCCAGTACTAAATTACAAGAGTTTTTCCCTACACGTTTTCGTCCCCAAAATCCAACACAGGAGAAACAATCAAATCTCCTCTTGCCACGTACGCAAATATCGGTCCTTCTCCTCGCTGATCAGTCCACATTCAGAGACATGTCGCGAATCACCGTCTCAGGGGAGCAGGGACTCACTGAAATTAAAAATTTATCTATTTTCAATAAGATAAATTTTAAATCCTTATTACGACATTGATTTCTAGAAGGTTATTGTCGGTTTACTATAAACCGGAGCGAATCTTCCACATAGCACACGGGTCACGTCAATTTGCGTGGCTCGATGCTGTGATGGATATGATACTTGATTGTTGCTATCTACAAGAATGAGAATGCCTTCAAATAGGTTCGGAGAATGCGCTAGTCCTATTTGAGCCAGCCGCATTCCTTCCTAGCTTACGATACTAATGATATCCCTGTGGTATTGAAAGGCTACACGAGAAGGCCCTAGGACCAGAGCACGCATCCACCCTCAATACAATCAACAACTTGGGCAATCTCCACGCTGATCAAGGGAAGCTGGCTGAGGCCGAAGAGATGTACCAGCAGGCATTGAATACTTCTTCAACATATCAGAATCTTTGGTCCCTGACACTCTTGTTCCTAATATAGTCCGCCGCCTTTTTACATCGTTTGGTATAAGATTATCGTTGGCAGATGCAGATCTTTTTTCTAATTGGAAACACGACTTCTTCCCTAAAGTAGGCCTTGCCGCAACCGAGTTGATGTCGACGTCAATATACATTATAGATTCGCCGGGACTCAATTCCTCAGTCTGCTTCTTCCGCAATAGCGAGACGTTTGTGATAGGCTTTAGGGTCTTTATCTTCCTCATCCGCTCCTCAGTCTGCTTCACCTGCAATAGGGAGACGAACTCTTTGACAAGCCCACACGTGTCAAAGCTTTCGGGTGGTGCGCCTTGATATAATGCCTTCGAAATAGCAGGTCGAGGACTGAACTCGAATGAAAATTCTAAGGCTGGTGGTATGTCTTGTATATCAGTCTGCCTGTATAATGAATCTTTTGCAACTTGATCTTTAAACCAGGACTCCCGAAATTCCTTTAATTTTCGCTCCCGTTGACGACGTATATAATTGGCCAAGACCTTTAATACACGAACATATTTGGCTAGAGCTTTATCTAAAGCTTCAATTGACCCACCACTGTGAATAGGAGCAGCCCGTCCTTTAGCTTTCATTGTGTCGAGCAAAGTCTGTTCTCGGAACATACATTTGTGGAATGCGAACTTCGCCGAAGATATCTTTTTTACTTCCATATGCGCAATAACGGCCTCTTGCTCCAAAAGCTTGTAATCATCCTCTAACCTAATTTCTTCGAGTATATCGCGATTTGGAAGGGTCCATGGGGCGCCTTTTACTCTGAATATATTCATACAACGTAAACGATCGACGTGATCCTTCTTTGCTTCGCCATAGTTAAATGCACCTTGCAGATCTACTCGAAGGTGGGATATATATTTTTGAAAAGTGTGAGCATATCCACTCTTAGCAGGGGTATGTCCCATCTGTTGCTCCTTTTCTGCTTCTGTTGCTATCACTAATATGAATTTAGTATTTAATAATATTAAAGAAATAGCCTATTAGACATACTCATAAGAATATTTGAAGAGGCATATCGAATACCATAATGAGTAATATTGTCCTTAAAACCTGCCCGCCGGCCCCAGAAACGCAGACTTTAAGCACTCGCGCCACACGTCCAGCCTTTTATATCTGAAACTGAACCATCGGCATTAGCCATCCTAAGTACTGGAATATCAAGTATATCTGGTTGGAATTCAAGCGGTAGGTTGTCGCGTCCGGGAGGAAGCCGGTAAGAGAAAAGCTCCTCTGGACTTTGAAAATATCTCACGGCTTTGTCTGCGAATGCTAGAGCTAGAAATAGTGCGACAGGGCAAAGAGAGGGGTTCTTCGCATCCTCGTCCATAGTGATCTTGATACTATCCCATGGAATATTAGTATTTCTAGGAAGATTTACTTTTAATCGAATGTCCTTACAAGGCTCCAGGAATTTTGCGTTTTCCTTTTAGGAGATGAAAGGTGACTGTAAGTTTAATTTCAGGTCGTTGGTTTCCTTCTCGGCGTAGTAACATAACTTCCATATCCTATAATATATAAGTATATAGATTCAAAATATATAAGATTGTCTTACTCGATATGTTATGCATTCATTTGACCCTGGATATGCGTGTGAAATATTAATAGCACCTGGACGGCCAGCCGAGTATGCCAATAGGAGAACTAAAAATACAAGTTGAAGTCGGTATCTTTCATTCAGATATTCGTGCTTATCTTCAACCCATAGAAAGTAGATGAGTATGGCAATATCCTGATTACTAACGAATTGTTTAATCCGGTGTATGTCTTCAATGCCCAATTTTGGCTTAAGGTCTTTCTCAACATACTAAATATTTGTTAATATAGATTAAACCGCTGCTATATGCCAACTCACAAGTTTAACATCATCTATCATCTTTTGCGAGATTTTATATTCGGAATGTACTGTAAATGCAGTTTTCAAAATGCCCAGATAGTGGAATATTGTATCAAGTGTTGGCTTCTCTGATATTATTCCATTGTGTGTTTTTATATACCAATGAATAAAAAGCTTGAGACGCATGAGGGTCGGCTCGTCCGAATCTTTGAAGACCTTTTCTTGATATGCTTCTTTAAATCTTTTTCGATCAGCCTATTAGCTATTTTCGCAGAAGGGGGATTGTGAGGAAACTCACTGGGTCCAGAAAAGCCATAGTCGGTTTATATTATATATTGCTGGAATTGAACGTCGGATGGTTTGATATGTGTCTTTGCTAGCTAGGCCGTCGTTTTCCTCTAACCTTGTCATCTCAGCTAAAATATCATCGTCAAAATCCATGACGTCTAAAATTATGAGATATTGAGGTGGGTGATAAAGAGCAGTGGGAATTCGAGACAGAGAAAAGTGATTATTTCAGAAGAGTAGCGATGAAGAAGAAGCAGGAAGAAGAAGAAGGGGCCTACAAATTTGGTAGAATGACACATGATTATTATTGTGCTTTTAAAGACGGTTGGTTGTGAGTGAGATTGTTAAAATGGCAATATTTTGAGGATCTGGGAATTGAAAATAGTAAAAATATAAACGATAAAAAATATAAATTAGAGCTCGGTTTTTAAAATCCCGATTTTATTTTATCTTTTATAATTCTACCGAAGTTACCCCATCTCAAAATTGCATCGCGAATTTTCAAGAAGAAAAAAAATATAGAGAATTCACGAAACCGAGTTTTGGGATTTAAAAAATGAAATTTGGAGCGGCGGAGGATCGAACTAATTGATTGATGAGAACGATTTCTCGATTAATGGGATAGGGGAACTCACCTCCGGACTTCATCGACACATGCGCATATGCAAACGAGGCACTCTACCACTGAGTTACAGCCCCTGAATTGGTTTGTTTTGATTAAAAGGACTTGTATTTTAGCTTATATAGGTCATTTGCTCGTCGCTACGGATAACGAGCCGCCCTTCCCTCTAAACTTTACTTTGACCGCATCCTATATAAATCAAACCAAATGGAATGATGGGCATATTATAATATATTATTGTTTCGTTATAAAATAACTTTTTCATCTCACGCACACATTCTAATTTCCGTTCAGCCAGTGCGATTAAAGCTCACCGGCAAAAGAGACGCAGGTTCGTGTTGTTAAGGTTGTAGAAATATAAATAAATGTTCACTTTCAATTAAACTCCGTTAGTGTTGGAATGTGATTTATTGGCAGCTATCATTGACTCTCATTTTCATTAATGTTGGTTGGTGTTTCAATATACTGATTATTGAAACAATACGTCCAAATGTAGAATATGTTAGTTTTGGAGCTACTTAAAGAAGTTAGAAGCTTTCTTATTGACTCAGGACATTTGTACTATAAATACTGCTATTTTTCCTGGGCAGAAAGGTTCAGGTCTAATTTACATGAGTTTTTCCACAAATATCTTCGTCCCAAAATCCAACAGTTGGTTAGGACGAGAATGGGTTGCTGCTGTAGCCAAGGATCTAATATCCGACAAGCCGTGAGGGAGACAGTGAAGAACATGAACTAGAGGCTTAGCTGCACTGTGCATTTAGAACCTAACTTCATTCGAGAAGCTCAAGCTGACTGTGATATATCCTGTTATAAATCCCAGTCAATCGGTTATGGCTGAATAACACAAGAAGAGCCCACTTGGCGTGGATAAGACGACAGATACTAATATGTTTTCAGGATTCGTCTGTTTACTTCAATCACCGCATCCATTCCTGCATTTGTAGTTTCAGCACAAAGTGACGACGAATACAAAGCGAATAATTTGGTACTTGATTCATTTTTTTGGCTAACTACCAATTCCGAAATACAAAGAACGAATCTTCTGCTTAGCACAATTTTTTTTCCCCGCTCAAAACTCAAAAATTCCTATCATCATAGTCTTCATATCTAATTCATCCAGTAACGGTAGCACATCTCTCACAAACAACCTTAGAGCAACGCTCACATTGCACCTGTGCCCTAACCTCCCAAGCTTCAAGGGTATCGCAGTCGCAACAGCATGTCATTGCTTTTCCTCGCCACATATGGATACACGAGGATCCTTGGCCGCAATCTCTCGGACGGCTCGGAGCATATCTCGGTGGTGGAGTGTTGGGAAAGCTCCGCTGGAAGCCATTGTATTTATCAGTGATTGAGTCTTCTAAGGATGTCGATTGAGGTGGGACGGGAAGAGAAGCACTTCCTGGTATGTTTTTGGATCGATGGGGAAGTGAATAGGGGAGGTATGCAGATGACGACTTTCGGGACGAAGCTTGTGGTCTGCTGCTGAGCTGTTCGGCCTCATCTTGACGACCATATATGGATTCAGGTGAATGCGACTCGGAAAGGTTTTTGGAAATATTGTCTTGACAGGACGGAGGAGTCTCCTTGTAAATTGGTGTGTCCTCTCGGGGAGGTGGTGAAGGAGGAAGAGATGGAGGCTTAGACTGATAGGAATTTTGGTGAGTAGGATGAAAGCTCTGCTTTTGTTGTCTGACCTTCTCCTTACGCTCCTTCTGCCATTGTCGCTGGTATTGTTTCCACGGAAGATAATCAGCAGCTTTGGCTATCTCATCATGTCTTCTCTTCCATTCTGGCTCTCGAGCATCACCTTTCTGTTTCTGAGACTCGCGAGCTTGGGCTCGGGCACTGGCACTGACACTTTTCTCTTCTTGCTTCTCCCGCTCTCGAGCTTCAGCAGTTTTAAATTTGGCTCCGCCATCTGCCTTTCTCTGTTGTCGTTCTTTGGCTGCCTCTTCGTCCTTTCTTTGCCGTTCCTTAGCTGAAACTCTAGCTCTCTCCTTCTCCTCCTCTCGACACACCCACTCACGAACAGCAGCATCATGAGCAGCTTTTGCCTCACGCTCTCTAACTTTCTCCTCTCGTCTCTTGTCGTAGTCCCATTCTTCATCAGTCTCAGTCCTATATTCAAACCAGACATATTCATGATCCTCAGGTCCCACATTCTGGCTTTGCATCCTAGCCCAACCCATCTTTCGGCGAGCTTGCCATTCCTCCAATCTGCCCATAGCCTCATCTCTATCTTTTTCCAATTTCATCTCTTCACGCTCCATTCGCAGCTCATCCATATCCCATGCGAGCTCTTCGTCGGAGAAAGCCTTCAGATTTCTCGAAATGTTGGCTTTTGCTAATTGCTTTACCTGGTATCGACGCTTACGCTCATAAGTCTCTCGCAGAGAGGGTCTCGTCAGATGTTTAAGCTCATCTTCCTCTGCTTTCTCACAAAACTCGATAAAATCTGAATCTTCGCTCATTTTCTCCTTGAGGCCGAGAATAATGGCTTCATGAGCTGCTTTTTCGATTTTCCATGTCGCTTTCAACTTCTGAATTGCTCGATCGATCAGTCGGATCATGGAGACGAGCTGTCCTTCGATGTGACTATGAGATGGTTCAGAATCAAACGCGTAGGCGTGATCCGAAGCAGATGGATAGTAGTAAGATTCTTTTGGTTGAGCAGTCGACCGAGGGGGTCTTGGAGGAGATGGACGACTGTATCCTTGCGATGTAGCATTGGTTCGTCGGTGACCCTTTTCGTGGGGTGGATGAGCCTGTCGCTGTTGTGATTCTACAGTAGATTGTTGGCGAGCCTTTTCTTCTGCATACTCTCGATTGTATGCGATTCTTTTTGTTGCATCTTTAAGAGTCTCATATGCTTTTCCTAGCTAAAACAATGTCAGAAATACACTACGGAAGATGAGAGCACAAAGTTATCTACATACCAATTGAAATAACGCAGTCGTGTCGCGCTCTATATTTCTATCAGGATGGAGCTCTAAAGCGAGCTTTCTGTAAGCCTTGGTAATTTCTGGAGGCGTGGCGCTTTGTGAAAGCTTTAAGATGGCGTAGAAGTCTTCGAAATTCGTATTGGTTGATGACATTTTGATGTTGCACGCTTGTCTATTGTCTGGTCTAGTTTGAGGATATAACTACAAACAATAAAACCTAGCGCCCGGATTGTTTACTGCATACGACATATAAGTCAACGTCGGGGCGATGACGGGGTGAAAGGTAAAAGGGATTGAATTAGTATTTTCAGCCTTGTTGGCCGTCGATCTTGGAGTGTAATGAACAAATGTCGACAGACTTAAAATTACCTTAGGACGATATGGAAATAGATCGAATTGCTCTTCAGTTTTCTAGTGAAGTGAGATGAGGTTCAGATTGTTAGTGGTGACAGGAGAAACTTGGGATAATAATCAGATCCATCTATGAGATGAAAGCCGAACTATGTTCTGAACTTATCTCATGCCTTGTTGTTGATAGAGCTGAACATAATAGTTCTTCCTCAACTATGCAGCAGGGAATGATGGTTCCTTTCTAGCATAAATTAAGCGAGATCAATAAGGGGCTGTATTTTCTCAAGGACTACTATCAACAAGTCATTATCTATAGCAGTAGAAAGAGAGCGACATGCAATTATTATAAACTCCATTCAAATTCTTACCAAAACAAAACTAAAAATTTGGTCTCTACTAATAAGTCCTATTCTTAATCTTCCAAAGCAGAGTGGCTAATAAGTCAGTCAGTTAGTCAGTCACTAGTTGTTCTGTCGGCATAATGATGGGTGATATACTGAATAGGAATAGCATAGCTACTTAGCTGGGATGAGTCATTTGCTGCGAGCTTATTCTTAGATATTAATAAATACATAATTTCTCATCATACAACCACCCGTCGGTCCAATCATTTAAGAGCAAACACTCACTCATACCGAAACCTTTGCCCTGCTAGACACCACCACCCCAAAAGGCCATTGAAGAATGCGGCTATATCGGCAATAAAAAAGAAATAAGAGGGGATATATACTCGGAATAAAAAGGTGATTGCTCTTATGATCACTTTGAAATTTATATATATTAATATAAAGTAAGTTCATCTATAATAGTGAAGATAAGGAGACATGTACTGGGTGTAATGATCACAACACATAAACCAACCTCTCATCACTTTAGTGGAAGTTGTCGAAGAATCAGCTAATGGAAATGTTAAAGAAACCCTCATTTCTACCACCAAACCTGCTGAATTGTCCCCTGAACCATGAGTCGCAGAGATCCCTATACCTCCTCTTGCCTCTGATCCCTAGCAGAGATCTTTAGTTGGGTTGGGTTTTGGGGTTCGACATTCCGTTTTGCACAGATGATATCTCCAATTTTAAAGGCTGGTCCAAGGATAGAATCCGGCCATTCGAAGGGAATTGTCAAGTTAATTGAAGGTTCGAATTCCTGGGAGAGTGGTTCTACTGATGCTGAAGGAAGATTTTGAGATGCAAAGTAGTTGACTTCATCTGCCCAATCAATAAAAACCAATAGTTCAATAGGTTCTGAGAAGGGTTCTACTTCTACTAAGGAAGTCTCCCATCCATTGGAAGCGTGGGAGGGTGGAACGAGACTAGGTTGACCAATAAATCCGTCTTAATGCGAGCATGAAATACGCTGCAGGCTGGAGGTTTTCTCTCTGGATTTTCAATGTAAGGTAGCAATAAAAACCGAATTTGATTGCAAACGTCAGAATGTTATGGGCTTTTGTCAACTATTTGCGGTTTTCTGATGATCGATGTTGATCAGCTATTGTTAAGGGCATATAGAATGACCAATGATTGTCACCGCTGCCATGGTATCCTCTGTGGAAGTGTGTCATCGTCTTGTCAAAGACTTTGATGAGATCTAGATATTCTTGATCATTGAAAGCCTCCGAGATTCCGAAGAAGGAAGTAAAGCGAGAAAAATGACGCTAGACAGAGTTTTCAGATTGAATGTCTGGTGACTGGCTCTTGAGTAGGAAAAGAGAGGCATGAGATAAACGATATTCGCTTCAAAGGGTGTCTTGGTAGTTATCTGGTAAATACCTTCTTAGATTTCATTAGTATAAAGGAATTCTGCGACAGACCTGTGTGTAAAAAAAGTGGTATTGGTCGTAGAATGGGCTCATAAATATCATATAAAGAATGATAAAATAATATTGACTTGATCTCTTTCTCAAAGAGAAAAGACCGTGTTT
>QYAN01000103.1:85762-138084 GCA_003988815.1 Chlorencoelia australis
CTAGAACTAATTATGTGGCAAAGTAGCTAAAAATAGCTAGCTTAGAACATTCTAGAAAACACTAGAAAATGCTTATTACAAATACAAATTTTAACATGTAGCACTTTCTGGATCTCTAGAACAAGCGCTGAGTCGCCGTTCGTATAAATAACCATTTTCTGTGAGAATTTGTGGCCGTCGTTTGCTAACATGCTTGCATGGAGGGGATTTGCGAGGCTGTCAACAGCGAGAAGACCTGCGGTAGTAGCACCTCGCTGCTCGAATCCAAACTGAAACATACAGGGAAATCTAGAGATCCTATTAGATCACTGGACATCAATGCAAAGGTGGAATACTCATATCCCCTTGGTATAGCAATCCGCGTATCCCTCAATACTTGGGAAAATCTCAGAGACTCCAATTGCGAGGACGACCTTTCTGCCTTCCCAGTCGTCCTCTCTCTCGTCTTCCAGAATCTCGATCTTGAGGAGCAGCTCGCTTTGCATCTTCTTCATTTTGTCATAGGAGATGCAAAATGCAAAGAGGGAGAGGATGCAGTTTTCTACTTCACCAAAGGGATCATGGCCCTTAGGTATAGAGACCACATCTGTAAACTTCGCCGAAGGACGAAAAAAAACTTGCTCGCTCTGGCTGAGAGAGGATGAAGGTGTGTGCAATTCGAGACGCGCTTCCAACGTGGCGTCTTCTGAAAGGGGTGATAGTCTCTTGTGCAAGGAATCCATCTCTTTCAACTCGAATATGATCTCGCCCGTGTACGAAGCTCAGCTCTAACTCGGAGCACTGTACGATTTTTTCCGGAGGAAATCCTTGGCGCGATGCCACAGCAGGTCTCGCGCGAGGTTTCCTCTCCAAAGACCAGCCAGGTATTTGTCGTTCCCAAAGTTGGAGGGCTGCTATGGAGGCCAGCGCAGAGAGCGCCGGAAGGCGGCCGGAGCCGGGATGAGTATCCTTTGCCATGTGTTGTAGATTTCTTCCGTCGAGCTAGGGCCCCAGAAGCTTTCGAATCCTAAGCGCTCGGCCCAGATAGGACGGGATGTGACGGAGTCATCGGATTCGGACGTTGTTCTGCAGCTCCAGACGAGGCGAGAGGAGCCGAAGTACAACACTCGAGGAGACAGTGTTAACTCCTGAAATGCCCACAAGCGGCTCAACAGAGGATCCCCAGACAAGGCTTCCCAGGCAGAGGGCAGCACCTTTCTCAAGTAGATCTGCGAGCCCTCGAGCGTCGCTGGAGTTTCTACTGAGAGGGTAAAACAGGGTCTATCAGCTTTGGGGGTTCAGAAATCCATCCGCAAGGCTAGGAGCACCCGCTGCCGCAATCGTCACCGTGCTGTTCAGCAAGTGTCTCCCTGCCTCTGTCCGCCAATTCTCAACGCTGTCTTGGATGATGCAAAGTGAATCCACACAGACTAAAACTAATGCCAATCCCGCGGGCGATGAAGATGGCCCTATTGACAGCTAAGAGGTTCATTCCTTAGTGGTTTTCCTATGCTTACTTCAGCACATAACCCTTAATTCCTGACAGGCTCCAATGACTTTTCTAAAGCTCTAATTTCCGCTTTTCATCTTTGAATACAAATCGAGACAGAGATTGACTCAAAATTATGAACCTCTTTTGCTAAGGGATCTTATAAGGGCTCGCGAGGTGCATTAATTACTGCACCTCGCGAGCCCTTTTACTTGCCAGAATAGACTCGCAGCCGAACCACAAACGATCAGCATGTGCAGCATCATTATTTTCGCTGACGAAAGATCCGTAGACCGATATTGGGAACGGAAGATGGCAGCTAGAGAAAAGAAGAGGAAGTTTCTCCAAAAGGCTCTACCGTGCTTTCGACCTGCCGTGAAAGAAGACCAGCCCAGGGCACCAGAGCAAGTGGATCAGAGTCCAGAGCAGGGCACACCACCACATTATGCATCTACGACATCTCTGTTGCCCTCTATGAAAGTGGTGGAGTGAATGGTGAATGGTCAACGAAATAACTCTTTTAGGGGAAGGGGGTCGATATAAGTGGTGTTTTTGGGAGGATCTGAATACATAGCTAAGGGCATCTGCAAGATATAAGAAATCTGTCAAACTCTTCACAGCAAGCTCTGTGTGTTTACATGTAAAGCGTGACTCAATTGGGCTTCTGTGAGCAGAGCTGGATTTTAGCAGAAAGACAGATTATGCTTCAGGGTAGCTAATATGTTGGAATGCAACTTGGCAATTTGTACAGCAAGGTGAAAGGGCGGAATCTGAAAGCATTGTTGCTTGATCGTTGGCGAATCATGCCAGACTTTGGAATTTTGCTACAACCATGGGGTTTACAGGTCAGTCTTTGTACTGGCATTGCGCGGAGAGCTTCCATCAAGGAACTTATCGAGGAACCAATGTTTTCCTACATTTACACTCTCAATATTCCCAATTGGGAAGCTATCAGAGACAACATAGGGTTGGCGTCCAGTGGTAGCCTTGGTTGCAGGTCTTGGACCGCTGGCCTTGGAGGAGCTCAACGAGACTGTCTTATCAAAGTCGTGACATTTTTTCTTGAGGTCTTGAAAGACACTAGAGTTGACCGAGATAGAAAGCAGCTGAAGTTGTAGCCGCACGAAAGCAGTTGCTCATATGCAATTTCTCTACAATGTAGCAAGTCAAATTTCTGGGCTCGACTCCTGAAAGACTCGCCATCATGCGCAACTTTCGCGACAGTGACTAACTAGCACATATCTTGAAGCACAGGGACATAAATGCAAAAAAAGACAAAGCGCCGACTTGGACGGGTAAAGGGGCTTTGCTGTCTACAGCGGTTAGTAGGGTGTTGGTGCCGGGAACTATTAGCAGAGGAGGGCCCGTGGCTTGGGAGCTCAAACATGGCCAACAATGTTGGATCGAGAAATCTGGTGGAGAGATTTGGGTTTATACGACGAAAGAGCAGAACTCGGAAGCTCAACTGAGAGTGAAGCTGAATCGTTTTCCCAAAGGCTTATCATTGTTCCGAGACTGGCAAGTCTTGAGGGAGAGACAAGATGCCACATTCGAAGCTGAAGAAGTTGTTGTATTCGGAACAATTGGATGATTATTATTCCGGATTTCTTGTCTGGGAAGGAGCAGTTTCTAAATACCGCGACTAGACACCAAAAGAAATTGGATGATGGAGCAATCACTAACACATTGCGAAGGGATTTTGGGGTCGGATTTCAAGGCCGGAGGGGAGAAGAGAAGCATAGATAGACAAAGTGGAAGTCTATGGTATGCAAAGCTCGGGGTTTATGTTTCATGTGTCTCTTGTGAACGAATTCCACACCTGGCGGCAAAAGATCTCTTGACAGCAGCGATATTTCAATCTGTTCAAAGCATGGAGCGTTCCTTGGAATGCCACCTTGTCAGTTCAGAAACTCAGAGGTTTTTGTGGTACGCCAACCACAACATCCCCGCCAACCGAAAGGTCTGAAGTACGAGTTTGACAATGTTAGCTTGGTGGAAATCTCAGACGATCACTAGAAACAAGAGTGACTTCTTCATTTATTTGCTATTTTCAAAGTTCAGATTTGACTACTTGCTCATCCTTTTCACAGCGATCAGGCATAAGACAGGCGTCGAATCCATCCACCATACCCCGTCTAGCCACCATGGCAGCACCTCTTGCAACAGCAAATAAGCTCTCCCCGCCGTTATCGGTATAATTATCCACCAATCCGAGCCCTTTTTCCGACTTGTGTTTCTCCATAACAACCCTTATAATCCGTCGAAGTTCCTCTTCCGCGTCACCACCTTCAAAACCCAGGAAAATAGCCTGGTCAACACTTTCTCCCTTCCTGACAGAATCTTCAATCACCCTCTTGACATCCTCCCAGTATTTCTCTGGGTTCTTCTCACAGAGCAGTGAATCTTTTCCCAAGTTCAAATTCTCACTCAATCTCTGAGGCCAGAAAGTTCCCCACAACCCACCCCCCATCCAACGAGCGAGTAACGTAACGCCCAGACTAACGTCACTATAGGAAACTGACAAAACAACATCGATTCTCTCCTCCGGTGGCGGACAAGAATCGGGTGCCTGCTCATAGCCGGGTTCCTCCTCATAGCAATCTCCAATGCCGTAGAATCCGAGCGCAGAGCGGGACGCTAAGGTCACGGTCATGAAAAGCTCAAGACCTGCGTGCTGGGCCGCGACTTCGAATCTCTCTTTATAGATATGGCCCGTATCGGCTTCAAAGTCGGGGACTGAGAGGATGATAAAGGGGTATGCGAGGCCATATCTCGCACGAACTGTACCTTTAATCTCTAACAGCATTCCCGCAACTGCTGAAACCCATGGATCATCGAGTGTAGTAGGCTTGGCTATTATCTGTCTGAAATATTCGTAGAATATTGATGGACTCGGATTTCGGAATAATGATCTGGCGGTAATCGGAAGAGCATACTGAATTGCTGGTCTTGATATATAGGCAATTAGCCGGCTCCGATCGACGAGGACGCACAGTGAGTACTTACAATTGAGACTCTTTCCCAGCGCGCACTCTTAATGCATCCTCCGCTAAGTCTTTCATAGCTTGAATATATACTTTCGTACCCGGAATTTTGACTACATCAATGATAGTTCCATTGCGATGTTTGATGGCCGCAGTGCTGTAAAAAAAAAAAAAGTTCAGTTGCAATTGATATACAACTCGTCGAGAGAAATTCCTTACCCATAGCCGATGGTCAAATCAACACCTAGTCCTAGTTATCTAAAATCAGGTTTTCTCATTTCTGAACGAAGAACCGGAAGCCAAATGTACCTGGTGCCCGTTGCAGTTCAAGAGGTCGACATTTCATGCATATCTCTATAGCAGTTGTAGAAACGAAACATAGGCCGAGTTTTATCAATAGCCACCTCATGATCTAAGATGTTAGACTTAAGCCTCTTACACATGAGGATAGAAGAAGACGTACTGCGATTAAAAATGAGGCGAGAGAGGAAAGTAGAGGTTGCTGAAGTCAAAGAATGAGGGGATGCTGCATCCTCGGGATTTTTCGCTTGTTTTGGATGTGGCGCATATAGTCCCCCGACATTTGATTTGTCGTTTAGGCTTAGGCTGCGCCATCGTTCGTGTTTCATGTGGTAGTAGCTTACGACGTAAGAAAGGGGTAGCGGCAATATTTGTCAACCGAATCCTCCGCATGCCTATATTGAAGTTATAAGTGCATGAGTTCATTTGCTACAGTATCTCCACCCTAGAGCTGAATAACTGTGCCGTCCAGGACCGAAGCTACGCCTCCAACTCATCCATCCAGATAATCTAGCCTCCTAAAGGGACTCGTGATATGCAACACCACCCCCCCCATGTAAATACCAAATTTGTAGGCGGTGAAAGCAATATTGATTATATTTAAAAATTCTTCAATATATAAGCATGATCATTAAGGTAAAAGCTCTTATTTTCTATGAATTACTTACTTAAAACTAATAGCTTATTGAGGCCTTATTCCTTATAACTTTCATCCTCATTGGCATCGAACACGCCCTCTTCCTGGCTTCGAATATGTACCTTCTAAGCCTTTTATTCTTGATCCTATAGCAAGACAATCACGCCGAACTACAGAAGCTGAACGACGAGCCCATGCTAGAGCTTATAATCGACAACGTGTTGCACAAAGTGGTAGAATCTTAAGCCAATTTAAGGGGCAAGGACAGGTTCTACGGCATTGCTCAGCTTATATAGAATATGGCCATGATAAAGCTAAATGCCAAGGATGTCGAGCAACTAGGCATACTCGTAGTCAATGCCCTAATACTTCTCATTAAGCTGAAATATAGTCTTTTGAAGGTAGTTCTATACAAGGAGAGGGCTATATTGAGAATGAAAATATGCTAAAAAGCTAAATTATTCCAGCAACTTAATTTTAATGTTTTGTATACTAGTCCTTTAAGAGTCTCCTTTAATTACAAATCATTTACCTTGAATAATAGTGAGTTATTTTACAGAAGCCTAATATTTATATGTATATACCATATAAAATTATAGGTGGCAGAAAAATATTATTACATGGGGGGGGGTGGTGTCGCATATCAGCACTCCCGAAAGGATGACATGGATGGGGAAGATGACGAGAGCCTCTGATACTGGAGCCCTAGTTATCTTCTAGACATGTGCACGTCTATCGATTTATCCTTGTGGCCCGACAGGCTGGACTGGGATAGAATAAGTAGCGCTGGTCCCATCACAGACCCCGAAGGATGGCTCTCGAGGTGCCTGTAACTAGAACGATTGGACTACAACAGAGAATATCTAACATGCAGTGTGGCGAAACAGCTCTATGAACCCCAGATGGAATCGAATTAAATTGAAATAATTAACGTCAGGGGGGGCCGGGGGGCCGGGGGGCCTTAAAGCCCACGACCTCCCATGGGCCACGATTGACGTGCTGGTTCGGGAGAGTGCCATGAACCCCAGATGGTGGAGGTCCTGGAGGATCTTCCGGAAAATTACCATACCTCCTTCAGCCTTCTCCAATCCTAAAGGATATGAGATTTCTGATTATTATTAGGCTTACAATATTGTTTTGTAAGGCGCAGTATGACTTATATAGTAAATTCATGATCTAGAAACTTTTCCCATGTATTTGTTTATTGCGATATCACAAACATCTAAGGTTGCATTGTAAAGTTGTTTTGAGTATCATGCTATCTCTATATCTTCTGGCGCTGAGCTTAGCCTTGGCAAAAAGTACTGTAGCTCTGCCTCAACCAGAAGCTTCTGCCGCACCTTCACTCGCCAGAAGGGACGATGAATCCGATTTTACCTCATTAGAAGACTCTACTGCCACGTCGACTATTCCGTTAGCAAGTGATGCTGCGGTCACCACTACAGTTTCTCTATCAGGACAGCCTGGACAGCCCACAGATGTTGCCAACCAGCTCAACGTGAGCGCTCTTGGAGAGCCAGTAGAAGGGACGTCATTCTTCTATATTGGCCAGGACTGTTTCTCAGATACAAGAAATATGGGCAGGAACGGCTTCGCCAATAGAGGTCAATTTTACCAACAAGCTTACAAAGACGCAATAATCCTCGCCGACCAGGCAACAAAATGGCCAACGTATGGAACCGATGCTTCAGATCTCTATTTCGGTAAAGATACAGAAAACAGTCAATATGTCGATAATATCAAAGGTAAGTCTTGTCATTACCACTTGCTATACATCATCTACTAACAATGAAAAAGGAGACTTTGCTGCAGCCGCTGACTGGGATCACCCACGATTTGGATTCGACAATTATATTGTAAGTAACTTCAGAAATTTGGACTTGAACATTCATCTAACACTTGATACAGATTTTGGACTGTAAGTTGTAATATTGAAAGTACTATGATGCTTTTGCTGATCGTTGAAAAGGCTCGGACACTTTTGGCTCATGCAAAAACCATGTAGACAATGATCCTCGGTAGGTGATGATTATGTTATGTCATTGCAGATTACTACTAACAATTCCCACAGGCCAATTGCTTGTTATGTGAACAACACCATAAGTTGGTGGTGGAACAAGTCATATATCAATTGTTGTGAACCTTTCTTCAACTTAGACACCATCAACCAACAATACAACAATAACAACGGCAAGCCTACAGCCGGAGATCTTCGATATCTACAGACTAGTGGATCTTTCTTACTCCACGAAATGATGCATACTCTCGAGATTACTGGAACAAGCGGGCAAAGACCTCACAGTGAGTAAACCTTTGAAGCTGCCCAAACATTTGATACTAACACTCCTAAGTTGTCGACAAGAGGTTCGATGCTCAAGATGGGGCAACCGTCCGAATTTATGGGCCAAAGTTTGTGGCAAAAGCTGCTGCTATGTATGGACCGAGAATTAGCTCTTTGAATGCCGACAGCTTTGCTCAATTTGCATCCGGTAAGTCGCAATATCAAAGCATGTCCTGAAGTCAACTGATTCCGTTACAGCCATTTACTGGAAGGACAGATTTGGCAACCTCCCCCAGCCCTCTTCCAACGTTGTTGCACCTGCAAGCTACACCGAGTTGATTACGGACAACGACCTAAACTACATCGAAGAAATGGTACCGGTTGAAACATCATCGGTATCCGGCCCTAACCCTTCGTCTTGCGTATACACTGTAACAAGTGAAGCTGGCCTGACTTCAACTGGATATTATACCATCCAACCTACTGTAGCCACGATGTGCATTTGCGATAGTACAGTAATGGCAGGCATCAATACAGTCACGGGAACCTCAAGCACAAGTTATCTTGTTTGTGCCGTGCCGAGCCAAATCACCATTTCGACTATGGGACCAGCTGCCGCCAGTACTACACCAACGGCTACTACAACGGCACCTCCACCGGTAAACACAAGCTCAGCCGCCTACGAGGCTTGCGAGAATGATTTAGGGGCCAGCAGCTGTGGTAAAAACGATCTTACATGTCTTCGCAATCAATGTACCGCAGACTCTAACTGCCAGAGTTCCGGATTTGATTGTAGTACTGTTGGATGAGCGGTGCCACTCCGACTTTTTCCAGGTTCGGCGTTATTTGCACTCACCCATTTTCGGAGATAGAATACCCCTTTTAGATTTTCTTTTTCCGGATAAAGGCGCTGGCGCCACGACCAAAACGATGACATAGGTCGGGTTTGATAGATTGATTGGCGTTTCTAGGTTGGGGACTTTTTCTTATGAACTTTGAAGCCCGCATTCGGACGAGCTCTTCCAATATTTGTATATATGTACAGTACTTGCTCAATCACGAAGGTTTTGCAGGATGAGATCCACCTCTTCATCTGCCGTCTCAATGATATGCTCCGGCTTATATTGAGGTTTCCACCCAATCTCCTTGCCATGCTCAGCTTGAAAAATGCAACTAAACATCATCAGCATCTTACACAATCGATAAATATTAGCCACCTACCTGCCACCCAACATCACCCCAACTAGTTCTTTCAGACATCCCAACGCCTCTCCCATCTTTACCAACACCACATCATTCGCCTTCTCAACCCTCTCGTCATCAACAATACCGTTTTTAGCAAGTGTCTTCGCCATAGACGCATGTATATCTTCCCAAGCCACACTACCTGGTGAGGCGAGCCTCCCTTGCGGTGGTCGCACTTGTTGGTCAGCTCAGTTCCTTCCTAGGCAGAGACGCGTAAGTTGCTTGCCATGATTATCCCCATCACAATATAGGTAGAGTAGTATTCGCCATTTGTTTTTTTCAATTTTGTTCTTGCTCTGGATTCTTGGGATCTGCTCTTTCATCCTTAGCCGTTCCCAAATGGTGGAAAATCCATGAAGTATTGAATGGCTTCATCTTGATCGCCGTTGCATTGCATGATCAGCTTATGGAACACTAGAGCAAAGTTTACAAAAGCTTGGTTTCAAGGGCCCATCTAATACAGGATATAATCCTATTTCAGCAATTTTTAATCGCGAAGCTACTCGAGGATTATACAAATGAGCCTTGATCAACAACTGGGTACTCAATCAAGCCAAATATATAATTGAGCAAGAAGGCTCTACTGGGGCAAAGGATGGCAGTAATATGGACACACTATATCAAGTTCATGTTGTCTGTCCACTTGAGGAAATGATGCTCAACCGAGATTATATCGAGAATAAGCTACGAGTAGCTGCCGCAGGACGAGGGGATTCAGGCAGTGATATCCAGCTTTTGATCAATCGATGCGACTGGTCGAATTTAGCTACGGCTCTTATAAATGATCGCGATTTTACCCTCGAGTTCTTCGAAAAACAACACCCATCCGATACAAATATCGATGCGAAGACATATAAAAGAATCTTGCAGGGCATCGATCAGATAAAGGGAAAATATTTTGCAGAGCTTTCGGATTCATCCACGTTTACAATCAGTACGCATGCGAGGGGGATGTCGGCCGGACAAATTTCAAATCATACGCCGCCAAACATCACACACCGTTCAAAAGACCTTTCTTCAGGGAGTGGTTTTGCTTGGAACATCTACAATACAATTGCAAGTAGTCTTGGAGGGACAAAACCAAATGCTATGTCTAGAGCCTATTCTCCCTCCTCTGACGCCGATGAGGCAACTTCTCTTATCAATTTGAAGAAGGCCGACTAAAGACAAGCCTCACCTTTGAACACTCTACACCAAGTCTAGCTGCATTAAACTTCGGGAAGGCATATATAATTTCAATGCAACATGTTTGGTTGGGTTAATGGCGCAGGCATTCCGGAGAGCACTATCTCATCTCGTGGAGGAAATTTCGTGGAGGAAGTTTTGGATGGGTCAAAACCTTCCCACAGCACTGCGATCCATATCTGCTTGTAAACAATATCCCATTTCATACGCTCCGTGACTTTCCATAGTTGGCTGGTCCCTCCTGGGTGCTGCACAGGTGCATTTTGTCTACTTTTCCAGCGTGCACGTAACTTGTCATGCAGGGTGAGCCGCGAGCTTTTTCCCACAATCAGGGGTTTCAAGAGTTTCGCACCGACCTCCAGATACTTGAAATTCTCATGCATCGTCTTCAAACTAGGTATTAAGCAATCTACTCTTAGAAGGCGATCCAACAAAGACTTTCTCGCCGATTGGTTTACTATCTTGGGGAAAAGCATTGCTGCAATTATGGCGCCTCGGTCAGAGGTGCTAATAGAAGGGACGCGCCCCTGCAAAATTTCGATGGTCTGTATGTCAACAGCTTGTTTGATTTCTTCGTCGTCAAGTGTGATCTGATCCCAGGCCGGTTTTATGTGCTTTAGATATCTTATAAACTCCTGGCTATATTGAAGTAATATATAAGATGAACATCGGTATTGCACACACCTCATCGCAATGAAGAGCCAAGATCTTTTGGATGTTTCCAAGTTCTAATCCAAACCATACCCCTGGGGTGCCTAACAAAGCATCAAAGTGTTCTGTGAGCTCTTCGTGCTTGAGTAATTGCTGCAAGCTAACCTTTTTGCACTTCGTGAGCCGTGCCATCCAGCGGTCAACTTCGGTTCGTATTCTTTTTCTTAAGTACTGGCGGACGTGGTGATAAATCTCCCTATCAGAGAACTCTGTCTCATCGGAAAAGTGGTCCCTAAAGTACCTGTGATCTTCCTCATCAAGCTTGCTTATCGAGGATAAAAAGAACTTCACTGTCCGCCATCTATTCCCATGTCTGAGAAACCGCTCTGCAGGTGTTTCCCATGCAGGCATGCTAATTTCTCATCTGACGGCGAGTTAAGGAACGGCAATAAGCCGTTCTTTGACGGTTTTAAATCGTTCCTTGTCAACTTAGAGGATTTGAATATTCTATTGGGTTGATTTGGGGAGATAAGACCTGGAACGTAATTAACTATTTTGGGATCAATTTCTATCCCTTCTCGCAGCAGTAGAGATGAAATATCTACGCGAGCGGTGCCAACAAATCTCTCTGCGCTGTTGGAACCGATCTGATCAGTCTTATTTCGAGCCATTTCTTTTTATCTGCCCTCGAAAAGCACTTCCAAATACTTACTCCTAATACCCTGCTGAAAGGTCTAGTAGTAGAAATACTATTAGGTATATAATATCCGAGGTCCCCGCATTTCGGGTCTTGGTTTTCTATGAGTAGTAGTATTATACCAACAGAAATCTACTAATTTCACAGAGCACTTAGCTCGGTTATTATCCAATTACGAACCAGGAAAATCGGGCTACGCCAATTCCTCTTCAACAAGAAAGTACCAGAGATCTCGGATCCTCGATGTGAATGTAGAAGAGGTAACCAGACGGTGCAACACATCCTTCTAGTATGCGAGAGGTTTGCGGACCTAAGAAGAGAGACATGGGCAGAGAGCAATAGGAGGACAAGAATAGACTTGCGGTAGAATGATACATGATTGCTGTTGGTGCTTTTGTGCAAAAGACAGTTTTGAGATAAGACGTAAAATGGCAACATTTGGAGGATCTGGAAAGCGAAAAACGATACGAGAACTAAGAATATAAAAGGTGGAAAATGTTATCGATGATAATGAGAAAGGTAAGAGGGGAATACTAGCTTCGGGCTGTTTTGACAGGTATCTTGCAGTGGGTTTGGTAGTTTCCAATCGAATATTTATTTAGGTGGTCCTCAGACGAAAAAGATCCAAGATACTCAAACGTGCACGAGTGAAACCGCTTTGGATCTCCTTGACTTCTAGATCTCCTTTTCAACTTCTTGACTCTGGAAAGGGCATTATCGATCACTTGATAAATTATCACAAAAGCCATTGGAAAAGCCACTTACGCTCGCGCTCAGAAATATCTCGAAAGGAAGGAGCGTTGTAATGTGACAAGCATCTCGACACACCCGTCAATGATTCGCCTCATCAACAATTCTATTCGTTTTACATGATACATTATTACTCATTACATGATGTGCAACCTTCTTGTATATGTGTATAGGCACCCCATGTGCAACCACACTCGTGAGTGGTACTTCCACTCTCCTCATGACTTGAAGCTAGAGACCAAGCGCAGAATTATATCTTCAGCTTCAACCTCCTTTAACTTGGTCACTAATTCAAGAGTGAATGAATCCCCGCTAACCACGCTACATAATTCGTAGATATGTTCCGACGAGGCTGCGTCTATGACAACAATTCTGTGTGTCCCATCCTCAACTGCAACATCAAACGCCGACGCCTCGATTGCATCTGCAAAGAGTGCATTCAAAGAATTCGCTACGAACTTGATCGTTTAGAAACACTTGTTGCGGAAGGCAGGTTCATCGTGGCGGAGTACCTTCGGACCAAAGATCGGCTGTTGCCTCATCTTGAGTTTTCGGAGCGGTTGCATACTGAGATTGAGCAGTGAGTTTCTTGCTTTTCCTTTTTTTTCTTGGGTGGGGAGGATAAAGGAAATGGTGCTGATGAGAGGGTAGATTGGATGATAGAGATTTGTTTGGAGAAACAACAAGAGACTAAGCTAGATTGAAGTCTCAAGAGACAAAACAGAGGATCTTTCTGCAAAGAGTTCGAAGACGCAGCGAGAGGCACTCTTGAAGGCAGAGCAGGAGATAGATACAGAGGAGCTGCCACCTATATCCTGGAGGTGTGCAACGACTTCATCTTTGGGGAACACGAGCTAATATTGCACGTTATCACCTGACGACTTCTCATCGAAAATTTCTTCAGCAAAGTGCTACTTGTATTAGCCCAAGATGTGTTACATCACGGTTTTCGTCTATGACTGTGGTTGTAAACACATGTCACGCATTTGGTGTCACGATAGGAATCCACAATTGTGTCCGAATGAATCAGTTAATCTAAAGCGAATGAGGGAATACTATGAGTGCGAATGTTGTCAAGAGCGGATGGAAAAGAAATTGGGTCTGACACGGTTGTCTATTCTGGAATGACTAGCGGATAGTTGACACCGTCGCGGGAATTTTTTATTGAAAATTCTTTTGTGCCTATTGATTCTACTTCTGCCCGCTGTGATTTTCTCGTTTCAAATATGGCATATACCACAACTATACAAGATCGAAGACTAGGGAAATAGCTTGACATTATATAACTCGATTAACTGATAGAAGGAAGGGTTAACGGATATGTATTCTGGCGTCTGCAAGCATACAACGAACTTGACTGCAGTGATGAAGAGCTATATTCCAAGAGAGCTTTGAGGGATAGACAAGAATATGTTCGCTATTGCTTATAAGGATATTCCACAAAAGCTTCGAAACTATTTACGCCAGAATGGAGTATATGTCTTGAAGAAGGGTAGCATTACTAGCCATGAACTAGAGAAGCTTGTAAACACTGATGAATGGCATGACTGGACGGATGATGAGACCAAATACCAACTCACATCTGAAAAAGCCAGTTTAACTTAAGATTCTACCTCAGATTAACCATGTCAATTTCTTCTCAAATTTACTATAATGCCCCGATTTGAAATGCTTCTATTACTGCTCTTCTAATTGCAGCTACTACGCAACCGCCGCCTATGTTTCTGAAAGATGCTGTTCACTGAGAATAATTACTAAGGTGCTATGGCGATGTTGTTGCCATTGAGTTAGTTACTCTTCGTCGTTGGCATATTTGTTCTCATGATAAACCCAACGAGAGGGAACGAACCTTCCCAATAGTCCAAAGGCGAGGTCAGACAGTTCCTGCCTGAAGAGAATTTCATGTCAAGTCAAATAAATCTTTGCCATTAAGAAGCCCATATAGCCTTATTTTTATAATAGTCATTTCATGAAAAAAATTAGATGCTTTCCTGGACTTTCTAGTTGTACATTCTATCACTCGCTTAATTCTAGATTTAGCCGATCGAAAAAAAAATATCAAACTCCAAAAATGCAAAATTTTAAGCACAGCTAAGGATTTCCAACCTCTTACAATGTTCTGCAACATTGAGTATATAGCGGACAGGGGCCTAGGGTATAATTCGGGGAGGATTGGACTCCACCGGGTTACCGGCAAAGGAACGCGCTACCATTACACCAAGAGTGTAGACGTAGCCGACACAATACGATATAAAGATAGGCAACTATTCAGTCATCAATCACGTGCGGCCCTCAGCGCGTGAATTTTAAGGTATTGCACAAAGACTCAAGTAAATGGGAAGTAGTTGGCCGTAAATCCTGCCTTAACCGCTGATAGATTAACAGGCACAATAATAGCAATAATTATTAACACAGTTGAATCTACAGCAACTACTATCTTCGCAAATTCAACTAATATTCGACCTCTACCCTTAATAATACTTCGAGTCCGAATAATGGACAAATACTAGTTTCCGGTGCGCTGCCTACACTACTTTAAACTGCTCTACTACCACCATTACCCATGTGCCACCTGCTGCACTACTACCTGGCATACCCCCTATCGAACCACCAGCACCAAGGCCTCCATTACTACATCCATATTTTTCTCCACCAGTTGGTTTGCCATCAAAATAAGGAACTGCAAATAGTCGAGATTTAGCAAATATGGTAAAGATTGAAAGCATGGATATAACGGGCAGATTTGGCGGAAGGATAATTATGGTTAAAATAGAGGATTACGGATGAGGGGATAAAGTAGAAGGATTTGGGAAATTGCTTTGATCTGGAGAAGCGATTAAAAAGAAAGCTACCATGATAGTTCTCGACGGTGCATTCTCTGAAAGTACAGCACCATCTCTTGTTCTAGCCATCTCCATTCCCAAATAACATCCAGCTTCCCCTTCTCCTATCCTGTCACAAAATCCACCAAAGAAGATATGCAGCCATCTGTCTATCTGGAATATCATCTCGGTCATATTTAATTCCAATGAGCTCCTCCCATCCTCGTCGCTAAAGCTCCATAATGTCTTACATTTCTGAAGTCTGGATTGATGCATCTTTTCATAGTACTATATTACAGTATTTGCATAAATATATCGGTTATCTAAGACTCTAAGTAAAAACTGTGCTTATGGCTGACGCCGCATTAGACATTAAAGAGTACAAGTACATAGAAAGTTCTAATTATTGTGATCCGAAAGACTTCTGTGCAACGATTCGAGATAATCTGCCATATTCCCCATGTCGAACTCATACTTACCAACTGGAGCAGGGCTAGGGGCTGGGAACCTGTTGAACAACTAAGACAGTGACGTACAACTTAGTTGGTCATCTTTCACAACACAAGCATCACAAGTAGAATCCTGGGCATCAAGATCGAGACCTAGGAGTGGGAATGAGAATTGGACGTGCGCGAAGACGTCGAAAGATAAGTGTAGCCCTGACCCAAAATCTACTCACACACAAAGTACTTTAAGCTCTCTCAGGTGCCACCACCGTTAGGTTATAGATGTAGAAAGATGGTAATGCAAAAAATGAATGATACATCCCCGTTGACCTTGCAACGAAATTCATTTGCTATCCTTTAACATGATACAAGATACATTTAAATATTAGAGATACAACAGATGATGTGACACTAATGGGTATCGAGATCCGAATGCTCCAAAAACGCCATATATCCAATATGCTCTTATCCCAAAACCGCTATGCCCTTCCATTAAATATTACCAAAAACCGGAACCATTTTCCCGGTCCATATTTTCCCAAATCCTAAATCTCTAATCAAGCCTTTCTTCCCTCCTCTCCTCTCTTTCCCTCTCTAAATCCTCATCAAGCAGCGGATCATCTTCCACTTGGGCATCCTCATCATCCACCACCTTCTTGCTCCTTCTCTTCTGTTTTCTATCATTCCCTTTATAAAGTATGTAATGCTGCACCATAAAAATAATATCGAAAAAAATACTGATATTTCCCAACAACAATTTTATCGGATTGCCTGTTATGCCAGACCAATCTCGTTGGATGTAAGAATCGATGGACAGCTGGATGATGGATAAGATTCCGCCGGTGAAATCAAGGAGGATCATGAGGATGGACCAGCCGTGTGTGGATTGGTTGCGGTAGTTGGTAAGGACTTGAGGAATGTATTTTGTTACTGTGATGATCATTTTGGTGTATGAAATTGCGTAAATCTAGTTTTCCCCAAATCAGTCTCCAGTACTTTTTCTTCTACGTAGAGGAAATGAAGTGGAAAAGAAAAGAACAGAGCACTTACAACATCGATCCAAGCCCACACATCAATAGGATCTTCCACCTCAGGAGAAAGCAGAACGATAAAAGCAACAATCTCCACCCCAAGCATACAGCCAAACGCCAATCCCCAAATCGGCGCACTTACCCTCGCACCATGGCCCCTTCTCCCCCTCTTATCAAATCCCCATATACTTGGGAAATATTGTGTTAACACAACAGCACACATCACCAACGCATGGCCTGCAAACGCAATATCGTTGAATTGAACTGTTGGTTCGAGACCATGGTTTCGAAGCGCATATTGGGCGCGGATTTTGGAGGAGTAAAAGAAGACAGAGGTGTAGATGAAGTAGGCGATGAATCCGAAAAGGTTGATGAGGGGGAAATCGATGGTTGTCCCTGATGTAGAGCGACGACGGAAGTTGAGGATTACTTGCGGGTAGAAGGAGAGGGACCAAGCGAGGGTGTAGATCCAGCCGAGGAGTTGGGAGAGGATTGCTAATGAGGAGATCATGATGTGTTCGTTGGTAACGTATTTTAAATTTGGGAAAGGAGGAAGAAGGAGGAGGAGGGGAAAGGAAGGGATGAGACTTGAATGTTGGAAGGCCGGGAGGAATGTTGGTTTCTGTTGCAAGGGCACGTGGAAATTGCGTGCGCCTTGCTTAGCCGCCGAAGCGATAGCATTTAAGGTTATCGGGGCTACCCGTGACACTTTCCCCTACCGTAGTACTTCGAATTTGGTAGGAATTGTGAGGGGTTCGAAGTATCTTCTATGCCCCGCTTTCATTTCGGCTAAAAATGCCGCCGATTTTATTGCCGCTGGCCTTCGCACTCGATTGACCACATTGTCACCCCAGATCGTGGTTGAGTCGACAACACTTCCACTTCTCTCTTCTCCCAATCCTTACAGACATCATTGCTTGATCCATTTGATCACAACGACAACTAATTGCTACAATGCCAATTTGCTTCTAAGCTGCGTTTCTAAAACAACTAACACAATATCCCAATGGCACCTCTATGCTTTCTCGATCTGCCAGGAGAAATCCGCAATAAAATATACACCCTCCTCCTCGTCCTCCCCGCAATCTACAATCCCTACCCCCTCGGCAGCGACGGCCAAATCCACCCCTCTATTCTCTCCGTCTGCCATCGAGTCCATCATGAAGCCCTCCCCTTTTTATACGGACAGAACATATTCATCGCGCACCCTACTCTCCTCACCTCCTTCCCTTCTCTCCGATACTACTACGACTTCATACACCTCCCCCAAACCATTTCTCTTATCAAGAAATATTATTTGATAGTAAGACTTGACTGCGATGCGAGATTCGATAAGGAACAGGCGAGAAAGGCATTTGATGGGACGGAGGAATTGACCGTTGAAGTATATCAGAACGAGTTTAAGGGGAGTGGGTATGATAGATTGAGGGCATTGGAGGGGATTAGGGGCATGAAGAGGGTGGAGATTAAGGGGAGCGTGACAGCGTGGCCGGAGTATGTGAATTGGCTGAAAGAGGTTATGATGTTGCCTAGGGGGGTGGAGGTCGGGGAATTTGTGAAGAGGGAGGAGGGAGAGGAGACGAAGACCTTGGAGATGTGGAATGTAAGGAGTCTAAAAGTAACACAGGGGTCTTTGGGCTAATGGTTCTTTTGTATGACTTTGGCAGCCTTTTGACTGGTTGCTAGATCTCCATAGTCTTTTCAGGATAGAGTTGAGCATATGCATTGGCGATACTTTATGATTCTTCTCCGATCAACTCACACTACATAGGCCGCATTAATCGTTATATAAATCAAAATCTTTCCAGCGCAAGCACTTACCACTTATGTCAAGTACATGCTATGCTATATGAGATATTATCTCCTTTCCATTGGCGCGGCACGCAAACCATGGTGAACATGAACCGCCGAGTTATCATGCTACTAGCTGTCAAATATGGCGTGGGGAAGTATAGATCCGAAACCTCTATATTTACGATAGATGAGTTTTGTCGAGCGATCGATCGCTATCTTTCCAAGGCCCTCAAGAGACGTTTCTCAGGCAAGTGATAAGAAATTTCGGTGATGGCGATCGCAATGCTGAACCTTCGACTAGAGTCGTTATGAGCTGAAAAGTCCTGCTAGTTGAGCCCTCCTCTCATCTCTGTCGACCCTCTCAACTAGAATATAGCGTTTGCCTTATCTAGTACTTTAGACTATAGCATCCTAGAATTATTAGGATTGACTTTATAGATCGTTAAACCTTTAGAAATAAATCCGGATTTGTTGTGAAGATTGTGATTATATAATAATAAAATAAGAATCTGGCCTCTTTGAAAAATTCTATCTTTTGCATTTATGATATAGGGGGATGGGCTTTGAGTTTTAAGATCTATGAAAAGAGAACGAGTACTTCTATTTTAGATCACCTTAAGACCATTGATCCACAAAGAAAAATTCAAATATAAATAGCCTCAAGAGCTTAGCAAGGAGGTTTTTGGGATTTTACTATTTTTATATTGGCAAAGGCATTGTCTTCTCAGCTTCTTTCCATTAACGCAAGTCGATAAATAGGCTAAGGAAATGCACGAGGTAGGTCTGATTCTCTCAGCCTATGTCAAGTCGTTCGGTCGGGACCGGTCGAAAAGTTATGGCTAAATTAGGGTTCACAGCTTCCAAGTTTTACTTCTCCATACCGAGAGAAGTGGAAATCCTCGCTGAAATGAAGGAAGATAGAATGTCTGGTGATTACACGCTCCTCTTGCCTAATTTGAAGAATGTTATCGACGACATAGATGGCTTGATACTCAAGGTGGGGAATAGTACAATCTCAGTTCGGTCAGACCGCGGTGTGACTAGACTAGTTATACTCCAAGGGGTAGTCTGGTGGACTCGATCCAGACTAGGGTCTAAGGCCTCGAACTACGGTTCGGACCGCAGTTTGACCTCAGTTTAAAGAGACAGACTCACTTAATTTCTATGAGATATATTCTTAGTGTTGGGATGATTCTCAGTTCGCATTGGGACTCACAGTGGCACGCCCACATATCAACACCACTTCGTAGCACTCAGAGTAGAAGAATGAACAATCATTGAACCAGACCTGTTATTTCCTTTTACCTTGCATATGCAAAATACCGGTGATGCCTACACTTAGCTTTATACTTCTTAAAATCTTCAATTATTATCTATAAATTAGCTAAGATCAAGAGCTTTAAAATGAACATATTGACTTTTGAGTTGTGTGATTGCGATTTTATTAAGAAGTATGATAAAAAAAAAAAAAAAGGTCGAGGATTATAATAGAAAATCTGCAATTACTTCAGAAAGCTCTGCAAATAACGCCTTTGCTACTTGGAAGAAGCGTCAATAATCAGACCCAAGGGTCGAGGACGAGTATAAGAGATATTGTACTACCGAATACTTATGATGCAGAGATAAAAAATAACTTAATAATAAGTTAATTATCCTAATTTGAGCAAGCTGGCATTGAATATACTTGCTATATCGGCTAACCCCAAAAGACTCTTCCTAGATCTGCGGAATAAGCTTGACATAGATATTATTGAGGTTTTTGAGTCAAAGTTGTAGCACAAGATTAAGGGATAGGGGAGAGAGTTTAAGTACTAGGAGGAAGTAATTAGAACTAAAGCCGTGCAAATGAGAGAGGGTCACATGCAGATTGAGGAGACTGCGGTCTAAACTACAGTCTTAATGATATTAAAATAATTTAGTCTAGTCCTGAATAGCCTCAATTTAGTTCTTCTGAAAGAAAACCGTAATCTAGCTAAATAAGCAACTCTTCAACACTTGCCTAATTTTAACCTATGCTGCCCTCATGAAGCAGATTGTTTCAAGCCAAGAATGTCAGGAATTATAACTTGTGTCAAATAAAGCTATAAGACTCAAAAAGGTTGGGAAAAGAAAGCAGTGAAAGCCACCACATCAGCCACAGCTCCAACCTGTTGTGTAACAGCAAACGCTTAAACCTCATAAAAAGCTAGAGATTTTGCACTTCCTGGTCACTACGTCAAACAAGTTTCTAGTACTGTGAGTTTTCAGCCAACAACGACAGTAGCAGTAGATAGCAATGTCTCAAAATCATCGTAAGTCATCTAATCAATACAAAACCTTGCGTAAGACTCACTCTACCAGCCTACCGTGATCTCAAAGTTCCCAGTGATGCACCCTTTGAATTGAAGCCTTCCTCGCCCAGGAAAGGATGGGGAGCCTTCGCCACAAGAAGAATCGAGCGAGGGGCTATGATCTTGAGAGAGGAGGCCCTCATCATCATTCCTAATTATGAGGAGATCACGGAGCAAGATGCCTGGACACTCTTTCACCAGTTGGAGACTAAGGACAAACAACAATTTCTATGCCTCCGCGACAATGCCTCTCAGCCCTTCTTATACATTTCCGACGCCCTTGCCGAAAACTCCTTCGCACTATCAGGAGGCCCTCGTACTTTAACGTACGGTCTATTCCTACTCCATTCCCGCTTCAACCACGCATGTATCCCCAACTCAAAGATTCCAGCGACCGGTAGCGGCAAGACCATTGCGAGTTTTGCAATCAGAGATATTCTCCCCGGAGAAGAGATCACCATCTGTTATAATTTAGATTTCGATCTCATGATTGCACGAGATCGCCATCAAGTACTGCGTTTCACATGTGAT
Source organism: Chlorencoelia australis (assembly GCA_003988815.1). NCBI lineage: Eukaryota > Fungi > Ascomycota > Leotiomycetes > Helotiales > Cenangiaceae > Chlorencoelia > Chlorencoelia australis. The sequence goes on from QYAN01000103.1 coordinate 106,915, forward strand.
TGTAAAGCCTGTTTACCAGGTACCGCCTTCCACCAACTCAGCGACATGCGAAGAAAACTCAGCCAAGGACTTGAACTGGATCCAGTTGAGCAAAAGCAATATTCGACATCCCCAATCATTGTTAGCCCGAAGTTAAGAAAGGCCGAAGACTTCAATATCTCGATCGCGGATACATTGATACGAACTCTTCTGATTGTGTGTCTGTTGGAAGCGGAAGGACTGTTGGATGATTTTGAAGCTAGAAGATATGAGCAGAAGATGCTGATAACTGTCAAGAAATTTCAGACGGAAAGCAATGCGAGGATTGCTAGGCGAGCTATGGAGCAGAAAACTTGGCGGGAGAAGTTTTGGGTGGCTGATAGACTGTACGGAAAGGAAGATGTAGCTGATCGTGAATTTATCGAGCAACTTAGAGTACGTCTTGGACTTGTTGTTGGCAAGTAAGATGAGGAGAAGAGTAAGGTTATTGGGGATGACTTGCTGGGGTCAGGTACAATGCCAACTTGGCCCCCCCGTGTTATCACAAGTACTTTTGGGCAGAAGAACGAGGGGAGGAGATGCAACAGAGCAAGTTCAATGGAAAGCGAGATTGAAGGAGAAGCAAGCAATCCCAACCACAACTAATGATGTCAAAACAGTGAAGGTTCTTTTCACCCCCTTTTTTACTCCTATCCACACAACTATCCTCATCTTCGTGCTCAACGCCTCCCTGTCAATCACCCGGAATCTCTTTCCCCAAACACTAGCAAAGCAACATCTCCTATGGCATGATCCTCTTAATCAAAGCATAATGCCTCCACAGCATTATGACTCTTCCCCTCGCCCATCTCTCAGTCTCCATCAGCCTCACAAAATAGCTGATCTTCTAACACATAACCACATCATCAAAATAATTTCCCCCGCCTCTCGATCTGTTGCTCCACAAGTACAATACCACATTAACTCCTGGATACTTTCTTGGCGAAAGCTACAGCAGGAACGTCGCCACACGGCGGTGTAGTTTGCGCTGATTTTGCCCTACTAGGGGCTGTTTGATGATATTGAGGAAATGCCAGAAAGTGGATATAAATTGTACTTATTTCTTAGTAAAAGACTTTATCTCCAATGTACTCTAGTTGTCAGGATTCTTTGGGTAAGACAATGAAAATCCAAAATTTACCATTCAGGCTCGTCCTTTCAATTAAAAATGGGTAGTGACTAGAAATACGTAATGACTAGAAATGCTTTGATGCAAAACCGTAAAATGTTTCTCGGTGAGTGAGTGCTTTATGTGCAATTTATTTAATCAACGTCGACTAGTCTTCTCCGCCTCACAAACTTCGCAAACCAACAACTTTATTTTCCTACAACAACTTCCACAAAGCATACACCAAACTACTTTCCCACGCTGGAACAGATTGAGAATCATACCCCAATCCAAATAATCGTCATCATGGAGAGCCTTCAAAGGTATATATTTCTCGACCAACTAAATTCAAAGCTGACGGCCTAGGCCTACTTCCCTAAGCGCGATCGAAGAGATGACGGACATCGAACATCTGAGACTTGCACTTGCTGAGGTCATGAAAGAGAATAACGCATTGAAAGCTCAGATCGAATTGTCAAATCACAACGACTCCCCCGAAATCTGCTACTTCCTTGAAAAGACTCCTCGCGAAATCCGCAATCAAATCTACAAGTACCTGCTTATGAGCCCCAACCTGAGCCACTTCTCATAGGAGGATTCGAGAGCGAGTGTTGCAAAGGCATACATCAAAAATATTCGCTTTGGCCAAGAATTTTGGGAACATGCCACCAAATCTACAACGAAGCATCCGAAATCCTGTACGGTTCCAATAGCTTCGGGATCGAATGCTCGTCAGGTGGACGCGTTCGAATCCCGATCGACAGATATAGGCGTGGTAGGAGCGTACGTTACGGTGACTTCACCGAGAATTCTGTTAAGCTCTGTCAAAAAATCAGACATTGGAAGATTTTCATTGATGTTTGGGCTCACGAACGAGCGCTCTTGGGGAATGGCGGCTTAACATATTTTTGTAGAGTCATTTCCGCCTGCCGACAGCTATCGCTGGAGGTGGTTCTTCTATATCATACAGAATCATCACCTAATGGTGTGGGCGCACTCAGGATGCATGATCGTAAAATATACCCTGGGGTCGATGTTGAGCTGTCTCCTCTTAAGATCCTCCGAAATGTTGGAACATTCGACCTCAAGGAGATCCAACCCAATTTTGCACCCAGCTATTCCGGATCAGCCTTCCTTGATACCCTCTCAAACAGCCCCGCCACGACCTCAAAGCTCGCTTATGAACTGAGGTGTCTTCTTGAAGGAGATTCTCCAGTACAACATGTTTTTAATATGCATGACTATTTGCTTGCATATGCACAAGCTTTCGAGGAAAATGTCCAAGACCGGGAGGCAATGGCAATGGCTTATGGGGAGGCAACCCAAAAAAGAGATGCCTGCTTTAGATCTGTAAGAGGTGTAGATCAATTTTCGAGCAGATGTCGAATATACACTAGCCCGTTCAAACAGGAACGCAACATGCATCCTGTTGAAGATGCACTAGAGCTTGCCAGTATAGCCAGCGATGAAAATGATATCGCGAAATTTAAAGTACAAAGAAAGACCGTCCTGGAGTATCTGGAACCTCAATATAAACGCCTCGCCACCGCATCTCAATTGCTGGATGAATTTATCAAAATCGAAAAGCGTGAAAGATGCTTTCTTAATCCCTCCCTCGAAAACTGGCAACATGCAACAACATGGTCAAGCTCTAGTGTGCTGTGCACACAAGCAGTTTTGTTGCTTGAGGATTATGCCAAGAGTTTTGTAAGTGATCAGTCTCTTATTCCTCTTCGGTGGCAGAGATTTTAGGAAACATCAAGCATTTAAAGTGATATGCTTCAAAAATATTGAAACAATCTCCTGTCTCTTCTCCCACTCTTTCCTATTACCAACTCCGAGATTCTGATCATAAGAACTCAAATTCTCGAAGTGCTTCCCCCCCTTTTAGTAGCATCGGGAGGTAAATATATCTAAAAATGTCGGGCATTAAGGAATTGAATGCTTTGTAGCTTTTGAAATATTCTCCTCATCCTTTTTCCTCCTCCCACTCTTTCCTAATATGCAATACTAACTCCGAGATTACGACTTATAGGAGCGTGATATGCCCTTCAGTATTCGCCTCATCATGCGCTCACGGAAACGAGAGCTTGATCTACAACGCAAGTTCAGCTTCTTGGGTTCTCGATTAGAACACTTGGGCAGATTGCTAGAGCAGAATAAGATTGATAGCGAGATCTTTTTTCAACTATTCTATGAAGCTGCTGATTTCCTCGAAGCACGATATTTGAAAATAAGACAATTGAGAAAGAGACTTTTCGATGCTGATTTAGATGGCGAGCGTGGATGCAACATGGACCTCAAACTTTCGACTGCACAGCAACGAGCTTACGGCTTTGGAAATACTTCCGGCTAGGGAGTGCCAAACACATCAGGAAGGGCCAACGTCAGTGAAAGTCAAGGAGAAGGTCCTCCATATTTAGTAATTACGATGAAGCTTCGCTGGAAGAGCTAGGTGGTTAGTGAAGGTAGAATTTGAACATCTGCTGGAAGGAGTGGACGGGTTTCTGCATGCAAAATCAACTGCCTTCCTTCTTGCACTTCATTCAACCACAGCTATATTTCGTCACCCTTTCCTTTCAGCATTCCCATTGGGATGTAATCAGGCAGAAGAGACTTGCTACAGCAAATACACTTTCTTTAACCCCAAAATCACTGTATTGTCTTTCTTTCTATTCACCCAACTTCATTCATTCCCTATTAAACACACAAACCTTTGGATTGCTAACTTCTCCAGAGTTACCTGCCTCCCTAACACAAACCCCCATCCCAAATCAGCACTTCTCCAAGAAAACAAAATAGATAGAACTCGCTATACATTCCATCTCTATCTCTCTTTCTCCTGTGCGACAGATAGCCCACTAAAATGCATTTATTTTTCAACCCCTAAAATTAAAAATCTAAAATTCTCTTGAATGCTCTATTATATCAACCTTATAGGTGCTTAGACTCGCCTCGGACACAAACCCCCCATTTCCTTCCTCCAAAATTCCAATTGAGGTTAGAACCATGAAACGGGATCCTAGACGGCGCAATGCAGAAGCTTAGTTCAAACAAACTTCAACCATTTGATTTGACTTCCAAGAAGTTCAGAAGCAGGGCTGAAGGAATATCCAAATATCCAACAACGATCATTCTCATCATCTTCTTTTTCTCCTCTTCCCATCCCCGCCCCCTAACATGACCAACTTTCACAATCGAAACCACTTCACTCCTCACTCCTCACTTTACTCAAAAGCTTTCATTCATTATCTTCTTTCCTCATCTCACTAAAGCTAACACCTAAAATAATAGCAAAATCCAATAAGTTTATCTCTCTAATATCTACTCTAACCTACACCTCCCCTTTCCCTCCATTCATCTCAAGCCCCACAAACACAAATCATCTTAAACATTACAAAATTGAAAATTGAAAATTGAAAATCGAAAATCGAAAATCCAAAATCCAAAATCCAACTCAAAACGCTAAAACGCCAAATATTTCTCTCTCCCTTTCTTTCTTTCCTTCCTTTATAATTCTCCCAAACTAGTTTTTATCCAATATCGATCTCGACTCTATAAGGTAATCTAACTTATACGGTCTAGCATCTATAATCCAAGAAATCGATTTCCTTTTTCTTTTCTCTTGCGTAGAAAGAAAAACAAATCCTTCACACTACTGCACACCTACCTCAACCCACTGAAAACTCCGCCTCCACCCCGAACCCCCCTGAAGAACTATGAACCCCCCTTCCCACCACCGCCGATAATCCCTGGCAAACCCACCCATTTCTCTTTCCCAGGCACTTTCGTTCTCCCAAACTCCTCATCCAAATCCAGAATAATCTTCAACGCATTCCTACTCCTCAGATTTGCCAATGGTAAACCACCACTAACACCTTCACCTCTTCCCCCCACTACACCACCACTGCCAACCCCAACTCCACTATGAACTTTCTCCTCTCCTCCCGGCATAGGAAGTATCCTCTGAAACAACTCATAAGCTGCTAGGGTGAATCCAAATTGCGGACTCGACCTCAGAATACGAGCAGGACCACCTTTAAAAAAAGCCTTAAACCCCTCTTCCATCCAGACAGTCTTCGCACAATGTCTCAATGACGTATAACTTGTCTCCCCCTTGCGACTCTCAACCTGCAATCTCGTTTTAATAACATCACACGGCGTCGTAAGATAAGCAGCCGGCATACCGGCCATCGCACCCGCAGTCAAAAGCTGCAGAATGCCTAGACTCTTCGTTTGGGTCTCGCCAAAATAATCTCTTTTTAGATGATTGTATGTGGGAAAATAGATGGCGGAAAAGGGAACATCGCGGAGTAAGCAGGCGGAAGCGCCTTTATAGAGTCCTACGAGACCAAGATTGCGAACGATCCATATTGCGGAGCGACGGGGTGCCCCGTCGACGGATTTTAGGACTTCGCCTTGCACTTGGAGACGGATTTTTACGATTTCGAGAGGGTTCGTGAAGATCTATGAGGGGAAGGACGTGCGATTAGCCGAGGGTAAAAAAATATGTGAGGATAGGATGGGTAAATTGGGGTAAATGCAAAAGAAAAAGAAAAACATACCACTTGACATCCTCCCGCCGAACCACCAGCAAGTATTTCATGATAAAGCTTAATACTGCCATCCTTATTCGAAAAATGACTCCTCACAAGATCATTCACTGTGAGTTTAATAGCTTTCTCTGGAGCTACACCAACCAATTGTGGCAAGACTCCAGAATATAAACCCTTAAAGCCTTCATTGCGTACAACTTTCTTGGCACAGTCCCACGAATTCTTATACATCATCTCACCAACTCGAGACGAACGCTGGTTCTGCATACGTGTTTTGACCAAATCAATAGGATACACCATAAATGCACCGAAAGCACCTGCTAACGATCCAAGAGCGAAATGATGTACAGATTCCAGGACCGAATAGAGGAAATTGCCTCCCGCCGTTTTTACTTTTTGGCTAGCTTTCGTAGCTGCGGTATAAGCTTCATGATGCCAAGAGGAATCCAGCACTTTCGCGAAATCAGAGAGTCCTAAACGGCCAGACGGTGCATCGAGAGAGGCGAAATGGAAAAGGATATCTGCTTCCATTGGAGTGAAGAGCGAGAAACGAGTTATTTTCGCTGCTTCGTTGAGGAATTCCGTGCGTGTGATTTTGCTATCTGTGCTATTGGATACGGCTTGTCGGATGATCATCTCTACTAGATCCATCTCCCGAATTATATTCTGGAACGCTCGTACATTGGCATAGGAGATCTTGCTTCCAACAGAGATATTACAGAGGGTGTGGAGGTTTTCCAGGAGATGGTCGGAGAGTTTATGGCTTGCGGTTTCGAGAATAATTCGTTGAAAGTCTTCGGGCTCGATATATCCGTCGCCATCTTTATCGAAATGGTGGAAAGCTTGTCTTATTCTTTCTCCTTGGAGACCTCGAAGCATCTGCGAGAATTGAGGATAGGTCAAATCATGCCGACATTTCTTGCCTCCACTGTACAAAGTAGCCCATTCACAATTCCAGTCGAAAGGTATGCTATCTGCGCCCTTGTTCATAGCATACAGCTTCTTCAAATTATCATATTTGACTGTGCCTGTGCGATCGACATCAAAGAGTCGGAATGCGATTTCATATTCGGCATCTGGTTTCGCAAGGAGGTTTTCGAAGACTCCCCAATCATACAAATTGATCTTGCCAGCATTCTTTCGGTCTGCTACTTTGAACAGGATACCATATTGTTGACGTTTGATCTTGTGCTGCAGCCAGACCATCAGTGAACTATCCTCCGACACTTCTACAACAAAAGACCACAACTCACATAATCCTCGGTGTCCGGCGCAATGGCATTGATAAATTCCTGTTCCCACATGTATAGCTCTCCAGTCTCTTCATCCTTCCGCGCGTTCTTTTCAAACGTTGCCTTTGTCTGCGCAGACAGCTGCAGATCAGCCACCTGCTCAGTTCCCAGTAGGGTTTCCTTTACCACTTCTTTCACCGTTGTACGATCTGTCATCTTTCTTCCTCACCGTTGTTATGAGGTTCGATGTCGGATAGGGGTTGGTCAGTGGCCGAAATGATGATCGCAATTTCTGGCTGGACCAGAGGGAGGTTCAGTGGAGTTGTGAAAGGGTGGATTTGACTCATAAAAAGCAAGGAGACAAGCAAATCGCGCAAATCTAAGATGTCTTTGCCTAGTCTCAATTATGGTCAATTGAGTTTCTGGAGGTCTTCAATTGATACTTCTGCCAAATTAATACTCTAGTCAAAAGGATCAAGCTAAGGTGGGATTGGGATTGAATAGGAATGGGTGAGTAGATGTAATTGAGGGTGTGGATCTTGAAGGCTTCGGACATAATCGATCAAAACGGATTTGACTCGGAACAGTAGGAAAGAAAAATTCAATGCCAGCTAACCTGTTTAATCAATTTCTGCCCGGTGAGACCGGTGGTGGATAATTATTTTTCCTTCCGGATTGTGATAAGGGTTAGCGACTTTTGGGCAGATTGTGCAAGAAGAATTTGATGACACAAGTATTCATTATTACTACTGCCACCTAAAATGTTTAGAGTACCGTCTAGCTTCATGGCCATGACTCCATATGGAATGACAAATGAATCAACAGCCATTAATAGCATCTCCCTGTAGAGGCCCCTATAGAGGCAACAAAGCAATGAACCGAAAATGGATCCGACGCTTCAGTCAAATGTGCCACTCCCATTTCTCTGCCATTGCAAAGCGAACAAGTGTTCGAGATATGAAATTTTCGTAGTCTCATCTTATCGTAAAGAAGCATTAGTATGCCAAGCAAAACAAAGCGTCTGCAAAGGCGAAGTATTGGACTCGTTGCAAAGCAAGCCACCCCACAGAACCAAATCCTGGAAAGCGATTGCGACAAAGGCCAGAGAAAGTCGTAAAAGTATGTGCGCAGGATTCGGCAACCAATGTCGTATGCAAAGAGCCAAAGGTAGGAAATCTAAAGGATTTTTGTCAAGGGTATCATCTGGGAAGAGGAGATACGGGACCAACTCATGGTAATCGCAGTCGAGATGCGCTCCAGAGCTAGCCCAACGATTATGAAAAAAATATGATACACAAGAATGGAAAATTAAGAGATCGTTATCGTTTTTAGAGGCTATCCGTTATGTAGACCGCGATCAGAAGTCCGGGAGTGGCGGGAAGGTTGATGATGTGCGAGAAGGGGGAGAATAGGTGCAGCTGCCGGAAGATAAAAGCCTAGGGTGAGCTCATTCTGCACGAAGAGAGAAGCTCGCTTGTATCGACGATCCGAGTATTTCTCATAAACTGCAGAGTGATGAACCGTTGGTTGCTGGCAGCATTCCAAGACTAACAAAACCAATGGACGAAGCTGGGACCATGTATAACCGGAATAGTACACATGTGCAGGAGTCTGCAGAATGTTAGCCGCGATATTCATTCATAGTGAATAAATGACTTACCCAGTCACCCTTCTTCAACATGAAGCGAGCAAAGGCATGCGCACCAGCAGCAATAAAGCTCGGTGGGCTACCAATAAATCGCTCATCCATCACAGTAACTTCGAGGAAGTACTTTGCCAAGGTTCGGGTCTCCAAATCATAATCATCAGCTTTTGAAATGCGACGAAGGAAGCTCATTGGGCCTGGCCATCCAAGCTCAAATTGGAGCATGCTCAACATGAAGCGCTCAGCCTTGAGAATTTCATCAACAGTGTAACCTCCATCAACCATATAGACGATTTCGTTAACCGATGGGCAATTGATCTCTTCATACTTAGCAGCAACGAAAATAGCAGTGGCACCAACCAATTGAAGCTTGCCAAGGGAAACAATCTTGCAGGAAAGAAATCGATCAATGTAGTTGACACAAAGGAACAAAGTCTCGGGAAGCAAGGCAAAGCGATGATGAACTTGAATGAGCCAATCCATCAAAACCGAGCGCATAGACCATTGAATCTCAGCTTGATTGTCCATGTAGTGCGCATTAGGAAGCATCTTAATCTGTCGGACAAGTTAGCAGGTGGTGCAAGACAAGGCTCAGGTGTAAACAAGACCCAAACAAAGACCACGCGCAAGGTCGCATTGGACCATCAGGGTGTTTTGCTGATCACAACAATTGGCTATAACATACCTCAAGTTCTCGCATGTATGAGAAGATCTCATCGCCATACTCAGCAACCATGCTAGTATCCCAAACCTCGTCCTCGATATCTTCCATTGAGCGTGACGACTCCACTAGATACTTTGCATTAGCAAGCTCCTGCTTAACTTGACCGTTGACTCTTGGGATGAGAACGGCTGTGACACCTCCAGTTGTGTTATCACGCTTGGAGTTCGTAGTAGTCAAACCTGGCTCGTCATAGTCATCATCATCCCAATCTTCAGGTTCAGAAGGAGGTTGAGGTAATTCCCGAGGAAGCGTCTCGACCATATCGATGTATTCCTTCTCCACTACCACAACCTGTTGTTGCTTGACCACATTCAAAGAGGGCCGTGATGCGACTGAGTTCTGATCGGCAGATTCAGGGATAATGAATTGATTATTAGGGCCTGCTGTCGAAGCGTTGGGTTTGATGTGAATATATCGGACCGGTGCTCCTCCCTTTAGTTGGACTTCACTCTTGTGTTGGCGAAGTGAAGCGACCTCGGGAGCGAGTTGAGCGACAGAGTTGGAGTGACTAGTAGCGGGGCGTACAGGCTCAACAGTATCTTGATAGACTGTGGGGCCCTTCTTAGATATTGTATGCTTCTTGACTGGAACAACATGTGGTTGAGCAACAGGTGCCTTGAGGATCGCTGAGGTCGCAGTAGTATCTGTGGACGAGGATGTGGAGGAGAAAGTGGATTGAAGGGGCTTGGGGCAATTAGCAATGGGGCGTTGTGCCTTCTTGCCAAAGTACTTGTCATCCGGAACGGCTTGGGTCTTGACAGTGTCTTGTTTCCCAACCAAGAACCTATCTGCATGAAGGTTGTTCGCATTGTTGGTAACGTCTCCCATCACTAGTCTCTTGGGGGCAGCCTTGAGTCCATTGCTTGGATTTGGAATGGCAGTCAGCATCTTGGACAAGGTACCAACTGATTTCTTTTGTTGATGTTCTTTCGTAGCAAGGATAGGGGCGTTTTCGTCACTAGGGACTTTGTGTGAGCGTGAACCCGCACGTTGGGCCTGTGGGAAGATATAATGTCAGCTCTGTTCTGCGCAATCTGCAATTGATATGAAGGGGAATGAAGTCGAAAAGGTGATGTTGTGGAATGTGGAACAAGGGGGGCGCGGATTTGCTAGGAACAACAAAGTTCTATAAGAGATTGATAACTTACTGGCGCGTCCATGAATATGTTTAGGGGGAGTAGGAGGAAGAATAGCAAAGGGCGAAGGCTACTTGACAATGATGGCAATTTTTTATCCCTTAGGTGTCGCAGTTGCAAAAGGGGTTGTGGTGCAAAACAGCTCGACGCTCTTTGTGAAGGAAGATACAATATTGAATCCGATCTACTTCGTATATTTCGCAGTTCCAAAGGAAGAAAGAAGAATTGATGCTGCACGATCCTCACGAGTTTAGTGAATGAGGAAGAAGTGATTAAGAAAGTGGTGGAGAGGAGGAGGGGAGGCCGGGGAAAGTTGATGCGGAGGTTGAGGTTGTGAAGTTGTTGATTGTTGGATGTTCAAGAAGCTTTTGATATTAATCGCGGCTCGATCTGCACGGCAACAAGCAACAACAAAACTAGCGTTGAAGGATAAGCGAGCTGCTAGTCTTATTTACTTTCGTCTAAAGAGAGTTTAGCGTTGACCGGGGTGAAGGTTAAATTCAAGGTCGTGAAGGAACATCGCGTCTTCCTCTTGTTTATCAAAATCAGCCATTTGGGGAGAAAGAAGCAACCGCCATTGAAAATCGTCGTTCCAACTGCGACACATATATATACGATATCTGCCGAAGAGGTTTGAATTGTGTCTTTCTTTATCCTCTATGTTTTGATGAGTCAATGTGCTGATATGTCGAGGATGACGATTCTTGCGCATACTGACGCCTCAGTAGAGAACGAAAACACCAAGTCACATGCTAATCTTGTGCTACCAAAATTAGACATTTCCTACAACACCAGGCCTAATTACAATCTCTTGTGCGCGATTTGATTCATCTTGGGATGGATATTAGAATCTACGATAGTTGTTGGGATGGTGAGTTGAGATGGGTGATTGATGTTCGTGATCATCGGATCTTTTCAAGGACCGACAATATGCCAACGAATTCAAGCAACTCATCAGCCCGGCTCCTTTCCCTTTCCCATCTCCACCTTACACATCATTGAACATCACCTCGCATTGCGTCATGCAGGGAAATATCCCATCGGTCTACTTGTTCCAGGTTCAATCACTCACATTGGCGGAAGGATTGAGGAGAGAGAGAATGCTTCAACAGATTCTTTTAAACATCCATCCTTCCGCCATTGGTCATCTATCACTCGGCTGGCAATACTGCAAACTTCCGTTACCTGATGAGGGGGCAAGCTTTACATTTCCATCCTTGATTTGCCAGAAGGCCAGAAAGCCAGAAACAGAGTGAAGCACTTCGAACCGACAAAACACACGCTGCACTATTAGTCTATTGCTTCCCGCCTTTTGACGCCCAGCTGACAACGATCGTATTCCAATCAAGCTGATGTCTATGTTTTTCCAATGCCCAAAAAACAGTGGGTTCCCGAGCGCATTTGCTTTTGTTTACAGTTCATCACGTCCAACATATATTATTCCATGCATGGTCGTCGGTCGACCGGCCAGAGGCCTGTTCGGAATTCAGGAGCCTTGAATTGTTGTCATTGGATGGGCGCCACCAGCACAACGTTGACAACTTCCCTTTTTTGGGGGGGCGCCAAAAGACCGCCATCTGACAAATGTCAAGATACCTCCCAACCGACAACGCTAAATCGATGTGTTCTTGAATCGCATACTCCACCACCACCCGGACAACCCCAATCAAGCCCATCATAGCCATGGATGTCGCACACAACTAGATATCATTCATTCAGTCCGCTGATTGTAGATCCATCCCACCATTATTAAAAACACGCGGCAGCCGGCGCAAGAGCTACTCGCAAGGCATCTCGAATTCAGCTGCGGGGGTTGCCTAGGCCCTACGGCACAACACTTCAGCTACCAGGAGCATGAGTGATACTTGAAACTGTTCGCCAGCACATACCATCCATCATCCTTGGTCGCAGACGGAACTTTAGAAATCTTGAACTGCGTTTTTCTTCTTGTACATGAAAGGTACGAAGTGCATCAACCAAAGTACTTATTAGTCAATCAGACTATATGTTGACCGCTTGAATGCGACTGCGACTCACCTAACCTGTTCTTCAACTCCCAGCTCATCCCGTACCGCGGTTTCTGAATCAGAACGGGTCACACCCACCTTACTTGATCCCTGCTTTCAGACGTTGGCGCATACGATGATTGGGTGGCTGAGATCTACTCAGCACTTGGCCATTGCTTTCTTCAGTCGCGACCATCCAGAGACCGGCAGCGAGTCCAACTTCTGATTGATTGACCCATTGCAGTTGATGTTGCAGGCGCATGCGCCTTGATGGCCTTGCGGGCCATGAAAACATGTGTTGCTTGCTTCGGTACCTCAAGGTAGATGGAGGGTGAGGGAGCTTTTGCTTTATCTCTCCGAAAACGGGATGGATCAGAACTCAATTAGATTCAATGGGAACCTCTAGAGTGCGTTTGCTAGCCAAAGGTGAAATTAATGAACACCACCTACCGCATCGCATCGCATAGAATTGGTTCGCATTGCACTTGACAAGGTTGCAGCACCAGCCTGGTTATGGTATGCCTTGGGCTGGCTGTGCTGTGCGAGCAGGTGGTTCTCTTCAATGCTTCGATGAAATCTGGGGAATCCAAGAAATCATTGTAAATGTTTTATAGAAGCTAGAAACTTCTACCTGAAAAGGTTTCATTGGAGCTGGGTATCGATTGAAACAATCGATTTTTAGAAGAGGGGGACGGGCGTTGCCAGACTTGTCAAAATCGAGGTCTGGATTTTATATTCCGGATGAAGCTATTCAAGAGGGGAGGTTGATAATTTTTTTTAGAATAGTGCATACTCTGACTGCCTGGCAAAGACAATTTCATATAAATATATCAGATAAAATATGTCCTTAATTGCGCAAAAGGTGAACGTTGTGAGTTGCATGTTGAATGCGTGCATAAAAGTTATCATCGAACCTGCGTTTCTGCCACAACGACTTCCGCCTTGGACCGACGTTCTTCTCCTTCACAACCACACAGAAACTCTTCGCAAAAGATTCATACAACATACGAACATAACAACTGGTATGTATCACATCCATCTACTATCATCTCAAAATTCAATTCAGCACTTTAAACATGCAATAATCCCTGAAGATATTCATTTCTAACTCTTGGTTGTCGTAGGTCTCGAAGACGTCCAATTCGAACAACTGTGAGTGCCAATGCCTCGATAGGCCTTATAACACCATTCTTTTTCATCACCCGTAAGTTGATATTCCTCTTTGACCTTATGCGATCAAGTAATCTAGGAGAATTGTCCCTTCATTCCCTCCTTTCTATTCCCAAATCTTCCTTCTCGTCGCAGTAGTTGTGGGAAGCGCCCAGTCGATGCTGGGAAAGCCCACAATGCCATCATTTGGGACATCACTCCATCAAATATCCTTCCAATATTGTTTTCAAGTCTACAATCACTTACACTAATAGAGTCCTTTATCTAGATCGAAAGGAACAAGCACGATCATCCTACTCTGGTCCTCCCGCCTTGCGACAGCAGATCCGCCCAACATCCAAGCCTTCGCACCTTTATCACCACCCGCATTTGAGAACAGGCATTTCTCAGTTGCAGATATTTATACTCCCCCCTCTGGAATGGAGCTGTCTTCTCTCCTGTCCGGTCCAATTTCAACCGCACAAAATCAAAATCACGACTCTTCCGCTCTTCCCCAACGCACACACTCGTACCCGACCCGGAAGGCAATAACATCGGGAATGAATCTACGGACTGGTGCCGAACGACTGGGAACGCCTGCGGAAATATATCCTGGCGGAAAGGCCAATATGAATACTCCTCACAATACCAACATGTTGCCATTCGGCAGTCCTACCCCTAAGAATGTCGCCTTCGAATTATTATTTCAAGAATCCCCTCAATATCGAGCGCGCCTGCCTATGCGTGTGCAAATCTTCCCTCACGATACTACAGATTCAATCATTACAACTGTCAAAAATTTCTATGGTCTCTATGCTGGGCCAAGTGGTGCAAAAGGTGTCAGCTTTGAAGACGAGCAGGGGAATACCCTCATTGCGCGCTACGAAAATCTTCGAAACAATATGGTGGTGTACGTTAGAGTAATTGATGAACCGACACAATTACCTGGAACATATGGTCAATCTCCCTATCCTTCTGGATCACCAGTCATTCCACAGCCCTACTATCCCGGCGATGGCCACCACATGGCTCCACCACAACCAGCCCAAGCATTGAATTATGGCCAGCCAATTTCTCGTCCAACATCAAGGACATCGCGAAAGCGTAGTACATCCCCAAATGGAGGTCGTGGACGAAGAAGCGCTTCTGCGAGCACCAACTCCCTTCCCCCACCTAAGACGGGTCGGTCGCGATCGGGTTTCAAGAGTCGTGGCTCCAGTACACATGGTGGCGGCTTCGTAGATTTACATAGTGATGGGATGAATGGATACAGCAGTGGAGATGGAGCTCCTGGATCAGTTTCCAGTAAGACGAAAAGTGAGCATCTTGGTAACACTGAGATCAGTCTGGACAATATTGTGGAAGGGGGAAGACGAAAGAGAGCCAAATTCGAGAGTTCAGTAAGATACAACTATTTATTGTGGATTTCTTCAATCATTTACTAATAGTTTTGGCTAGGAATTACCTTTGTTCGCTCCACCACAAATGCCTGCTGCGACTTCGAATTCTTCGGTCTCTCCGGCTCGTCGCATGGAACATCAACGATCCTCTTTCCCGTTTACAAACGGAGCGCAAAACCCATTTTCAAATCCACATCCATTACAATCCCCACAAAGCTATAATAATGGGTTTGGACAGCCTGGGATGTATCAAACACCGGCTGCACAAGGTCGTCGCACTCGAGGTGGTCAGTCATACCCCGGACGACAGTCCATTGGAACCCCTGGCAATAGTTCTGGCATACTTCCCACACCAGATCCGACTGTGGGAAGCTGCATGTCAGAAGAAGATAAAGATGTTGCTTTGCAACTGATGAGATTGGGTGAAATGTCAAATATTTCGCACGGTCGCACATCTGCTTCAACATTTGCCGATGACACTTTCAGCGGTAAAGCGGATGCTGCATCTTCTACTGGAGCTACCAGTGATGACAGTGAAAGCGAACCAGATCTCCCACCTGCTCGGCGACAAAAGCGGGAAACAAGCCCTGTTATCCCCCCTAGTGCAATTAGGAAATTTCGCCCCCACCTAAAGGATATTTTGCCAAGCCAAGATAGCACTGAGCCAAGCGGTGATGAAGGAGAATATGAGGATCGCCTCGATGGAACCTTCAAACCTGGTGTCCAAGATGATGTTATGGATGATGTTGGGCAGGCTAGTTCGAAGATTGCAAAATCTAAGAGTACGGCGCCAATCATTACCAAACCCCGCGCTCCTGCGGCGAAGTCTTCAAAGGTTACGAAGAGCCACAAAGCACATCCCGTCGTTGTTGTCAAGTCTAAGAAGGCAAATAGTGCACCGGGAAAAGGACCAATCTCACCAACATCAATGCCCCCACAATCTCGCAAAACATCAGTCGCCTCCGCATTGAACTTCCAGCATCGACTTGGTGAGGATGAAGAGGATCTCTCTTCCAAGCCTCGCTGTCAACGGTGCCGAAAGAGTAAGAAGGGATGCGACCGTCAACGACCATGTGGAAGATGCAAGGACGCTGGTCTTAGTGCTGATCAATGCGTGAGTGAAGATGAAGGCAATGGTCGCAAAGGTCGATATGGACGTCACATGGGTGTTCCGGTTAAGAAAGATGACCACCCTGAGCCAGCATTTGCACTTCAAGGCATTGTTGGTGGTCAAGGCAGTCCTGAGAAGAGCAAGAAGAGGAAGAGGTAGCGCATCAAAACATCGATATTTCATGTATATGGCTTCCTTGGTTTCGCCCTCAACCTTGACGAGAATAAATACAGACCATCGCTTGCGCATTCACATATTCACCTCGGCACAAAAGCTCTTTCGAAATTTAACTCGCTTTCTTTGCGCATACCTCTACTCGTGGATTGTTGTTCGTTCGTACTACTTTCGCCTCCTCTCTAGTTTATTTCTGCTGTTGATAGGTTATAATCGCAAGGTGTTTGTGTTTTTGTTTTGATGTTGTAATTTGGTTGGTCTAACCAGCGGTGGAGGATACACGCATACACTCCTTTGATGATTAATGGGATATATTACGATTCTCCTTTTGTTCTCGTTGCTTTTACTTCCTTTCGTTTCTTTTCCCACCTTTTCTTTTGTATGGAGGGTCATGATGTCGAAATTTGAGGCTTTGCTGTTTTGCGTTTGATGATTGTTTTCGAGATGATGGTATTAGTGGGGGATATATCAGTGGCTGTGGCTTGTTGTGTGGTAGAAGTTTTCAAATGCGATCGTAGGGACGGATGGATGGACGGGTAGACTGGTTGGGAGGAAGGAAAATGGTATGGAGAGGATTAGGCAAGGGAAAGAAGGGATCGAACAAAAATGAAACAAGATCCTTTCTTGGAGTGTCTGGTTGACCTGGTTTGATGAGGAAGGCAAGAAGAAAGCAAAGGAAAAGGTTGTGTTTAATCTGGCTGACATGGGATTGGGGGGGGATGGTAAACTTCTCTGGAATAGTTGGGGGTCAAAGTCAAAGTCGCCATCGTGATTGATTGTTAATTGCTACGTATTATCGTCTGGTCAGGGTCTGGGTCTGGGTCTGGGTCTGTTAGGAAAATGAAATGAAAAAATCAAATCTCTACGACGTTATTTATCACGAAAAATAGTGAGAGAAATGAAATGAAATAATACGAATGTAGAGAAGGAGAGCAGATAGAAAAAGGGGAGGGAAATATATAACCCCGCCTTCCGGATTCAGTTAGTAAAAAGGGGGGGGGAGATCGGAAGGAGATAACCGAGTGGCGAATCGGAATCGAAAGTTAGAATTGGGGAATATTCGAGATTAGGATTAAGATTACAGTAGCATCGGAAACCGGAGGATTTGAGCCGAAATTTGAGATTTGATTGGAGGGTGGGGGAGGGGGTAGTTTGGTGGATTTGGCGTCCCGTGGCGGAGAAAGAATAATAGAAGTAAGTTATTTATAGATGTGGGTTGATTTCAATTTCTCCTTTGGGGAGATCTCTTGGCTTGGCAATGACGAAATCGAATACTTACATAGAGAACTGCAAGCAATTGTCGGTGAGGATGTTTGGGTGTGCATTGATTGGGAGGCGGGATTCGCGGATAGAAAAGGGGAAGAGGAAGGGGAAGGGGGGAAGGAAGGAAGGAAGGATTGCGCAATCCCGCTTCTTTTTCATTTTCCCCTGAGATTGGAATGAGGCCTTTCGAGCCGCTCTTTCCGGTTTTGTATGCTATTACTATTACTGCTCCTTGAGATGATGGACTTGTGTGTGTGTGTGTGAGAGGGAGAGGGAGAGAGAGAGTGTGTGTGTGTGTGTGTGTGTTCCCGCCTTTTAAGTACGGAGTACGGAGTTCAGGGGATGATGGGTGGTATACGTACGTATATACTAGCTAGCGGTAAATCAATTGGAAAGTTCTTTTGAAAAGTGACTGTAGTACCTTCTCTCTCCCTCTCTCCCTCTCTCCCTCTCTCTCTATAGTAAGGCGTTTCTTCTTTCTATTAATTTATATTCCATTTACCTTCTTCATTTATGTTTCTATCGTCTTTCCCTCCATTTATTATTACATATCGCACTATTTACTGATTGAGAAGAAACGAAACTACTCGAGGCTAAGTCTATCTTTATTAGTATATTTTATTGTGTATCGTAATCTATTTGTCCTACTAGTTTAATCCAAAGCCAGAAAGAAAGGTTCTGCTGCACATGGCATATATACCTCGCTACTAAAATGAATATATACACACTCTCTCAACTTTGCTTGATTTAGAATCAATTAGCAAATAAAAGGAGGAAGGAGAGAAGAGCTTCCCACAGCAGATATAGCTAGTGGGAAAAGATAAAAAGCTTTATTGCATATAACAAATATAATCCAATTAATGGCATACACTTTAGATTGTATCAAAGGCTTACGCCGTCTTGAGTAACTTAAGAGCTGGGGCCAATAAAGGGACAAAAGGACTTAATGTGGATATTCACGGAGCATGGTTTTCGATAGTAGACTCTCTTTCGCTCAAAGAAGGCGGAGCTAAAGGAAGTGGAAAAACAAAAGGAGCTTTTGTCCAAGACACGAGACGGGCTCGACTGAAAGGGGTGGAGCCAATTGAAAGGCGAAAGGGGGGAAGGGACCATAATCGTAGATAATTATATTGCATTGCATATTGCAGAGAGCGCTTTCTTCCATAGATAAGTAGGCGAGGGTCGCAAAACTAGTAGGGAGGAGATGGATGGATGAGTTGCGATTCTTGGTGAAAGGAGGAAGGCGGGAAAAACATAAGATGAGAGAGTTGTAGCTTTAGCCATTTTACCATATTTCGGGATGAAAAGGCGGAAGAGAGTAAGCTCGACTATGATAGGATAAAGTTAGTTGGGAGTAAAATGAGAAAGGGAGAAGAGCCCTCTGAGATTGGAGTTTCGTTTTCTAAAAGCACTTACTACACTATTCTCCAGTTAGGGCAACGTAATTATTTCCAGGAAGAAGAGGACGAGAAATGGGATACGAATACAGAGATTATTTCTTTCAATTTCTTACCTTAAAGTAACCCTTTTTCTTCTTTTTCTTGTACAATCATAGCAGTTGCCTCATTCACCCAGCTTCCAAGCCTCTTCTAGTTATAACTGTTCGACCTCCTCGGTATCAGCTTCAATGCATACGTAGTTATGAACTAATGCAACATAAAATTAACTAGTTACCGTGTTACTAAAGAGAACCGCGATAACGCATGTCAGAACTGAACAATTGTCAGCACTATCCATTTATCTAAAGGTTCCGTCAACCATCTAGAATAATTTACTAACATAAAGCCCAAAGCTACGTAATCTCTCCTAGTTG
Source organism: Chlorencoelia australis (assembly GCA_003988815.1). Taxonomy (NCBI): domain Eukaryota; kingdom Fungi; phylum Ascomycota; class Leotiomycetes; order Helotiales; family Cenangiaceae; genus Chlorencoelia; species Chlorencoelia australis. The sequence continues at coordinate 126,250 of QYAN01000103.1, forward strand.
TGTTCCTTCTAGTCTCTGTATGCAGCAAAGTCATTCTAGCCTTTAACTTCACTCGCGGGTACCTAATCGGAAAGTTAGGGAATAGGGGAAAAAGGACTAACCGCTGAAAATGAAGCATCTTCCCATAACGTTAGTAGACTAGATAGGCTATATGATCCACTAATTAACTTGTTGGAAATGCATCTTATTCGTGGTTAATGGTAAAAAGGTGGTATTTCTGATAAAGAGAATGGGCAAAACAAATAGGGGAGAGTTAAGAAAATCCGATTGATGGAATAGCGAGAGATGACGGCTTTATAGCTATAGCTATAGTTAGTTTAAATTAGGTTATTTTAAAGCTAATTCGATTTTTTATTTATTATGCAATTATAAGCTATTATCCTGTAGCTCTTAACTAAACTAGTCTCTGCAGAATAGTAAGAGAAATCTAGAGTAGTTGTCTTTTCTCCACAGACCTTTTACCTCAACTTATTTTCAGATCCACATCGCTTCCAAAGTTCAATACTGATGTTCTCCTTATCTAGGACAGAAAAATAGAAGTATAAATTGGGAAGGAATAGATGTCAAATACACTTACTTCCTTGAGCTAAAACTGCTAAACATCCCTCCTCGTCACGCCGGAATATTGCAGCAATTATCGGTGATATGATTTCCCTATAGCTAGCGCTCTTGGGATAACACAGCACATATCTACCTAACAACATCACTCAAATCAAGAGTTACATAAGAACACTTAAATACAGCATTTCCCTCACTCAAGCATTTGTTGCACGTCTCAAAACATCGGGCCACATACCACCGAACACTTCTTTTCTCCTCCCACACGAACCTATCAATCACAATCTGCCATTTTGCCGACTGTGTAAATTTTGTTGCATATCGAAGCACAAGGCTTAGTACTGCCCCCCCACTTCCCCGGAGTACTTGTTCAGTACCGTACCACCATAACACCACGCCGCTCACCACTTTATCCACGCTACAGGTCACTTAATTGGCTGCGTTGTGACGATTCAGTCATGTTGTCACATTGATATAAATATTTACGTGAAATGTTGGTTGATCGTCACTAATCTCGCTTGGCGCATCATGTGGCCCATATGTATGTTCAGTGTTCTCCTCTTAGGTTTTGATTCTAAGGATCAATTGAAGTTTTTGCACCAAGTGGTCACAGATAGGGCAATTGAAAGATTGATAGGATCTGAGGAAATAGCCGATTGTGGAGTTCTTAAAGCCATGAACTTAGGTTGTTTGAAGAGTGACTACGGGAAGAGACTATGAGAAGAGACAACGAGAAAAGGGATAAATAAGGTTTAGGAAGAAAAGCTAACCACTAAAATTGAAATGCATTTTGGTCACTTCGTCAGCCAAGCACTCACGCTAGCAAGGTGGGAGAGGGCTCAGCTCCTCCACAAGTAAATCCGACTATTCTCGCATCCCTCTGTCTACTACATATACTTTGTGTCTTCTCGTATCATCGAAAGAGATCGGGGGTAAAAAAGGAGCATAAAGTAGTCGTACGCGTGTGGCTGTGTAGGGAAGGTAGAGGCCCCTTGCTGGCGTGAGTGTTTGGCTGTCAGACGAAGGGGTAGTGAGAAGGGCTTCTGTCGCATATCACAACCTAAAAGACACATTTGTGCTATTGAATTAAGCAAGTTTGAGCACAATTATGGCTCTCAAGTCTTGGAGGCTAGTTGAACGGTGGAAGAGACTAGAATCAGCCAATGACATCGGAAGAGAAGACTTTCGTTCCACACCGCCTTAGCATTTGGTTCTCTTTGCCAGTTGTCGACTACTTGTCTTGATATCCCTCCTGCGAGTCTAATAAAAGCTGTGGTTTGTCAGCATTTCGTGACCGAGACCAATCAAACAACCCCATCTTTGAGAAGTAAAGTTTTGTTGCACGTCTGAGAACGAGCCAACATGCTCGACACATGCCGTTGTGCCGGCCTCAGAAGCAAGATATCGTGATGTGCGTCTAGTGAGTCATTTCAGATGATAAACGAAGGCATCAGCCAACGAATTGCTATACAGATGTGTTTTTTGGTTGCATATCACAGAAAACCATGGGACCCCATCGACGCTCCAGGGAAGAATTTGCCAAATTTGAGGGGTTAAGGTAGCTGTTGAGGCAGGCTCTGAGCATCAGAAGATGCTGCCCGAAAGGTAGTGGCTTAATTGATGGCTTTTGATAGCAAGCCAGCAATCAATCCTACCGCTTGGTCTGTGTAGAATTCCTACCAGGTATCATTTTACAATTCCAAGTTCAATCACCTTACAGTTATGCATGTGATGGGCACGCAGCGAGGAAGATCAGGTGCTATGAAAAAAAAGAACCAGTTCTTTTTTCTGAGACATACAGGTCTAGCTGCAGCGTCCCAAAATGAGACGTGCAACAATTCTACGAGGCTAGATATTGGTTGGTAATGATTGGGAGACTGGTAATTTGATAAGTCATATTCTTTGAAAAGGGGCACAATGTGTCATGTGTCTCTGGCTGATTCGGGAGGTTTGTTGCCTCATCTAACATTCCCAAGCCTATTGACTTTTCTCTTTGGGATGCAAATACGGCAAGAGGATTTTTATACCGCATGCCATCATTTAGGAAAAGGCTTTTGCTGCATATCGATACATTCTCTCTTTTGCAAGAAAAGTGGTTGAGATGCTTGCATTCGAGTTTTTGTGTTGCAGATCTCTTGCCACGGTGAGCTTTGTTGCAAGTCTCAGCTCCCTCTCTTGAATTTCCTAAATCAATAGAGATTGGCTGAACAGTATTCTGGTACTTTGTTGCAGATCTGATGCCACGCTTTTTTGAGAAATTCTCTCAATGAAGTTCTAGAGAAACGAATCAAGTGCTTTGCCGTGGGTTCTGTTGCACATCTCACATTCCAGTCATGCAACGCGCACTTGTGCGAAGGAATGGCTCCTGCTACACCGCTACATCTCTTCGTCATCTTCACTAACACCGCAACTTTCTCGAATGAATGTCTTTGATTTTCCTTCTCCTAAGTTTTGTTGCATATCTCTGCATTCCCAACTGCTGCAACAAAAACTTAGTGCAAGTCAGATGATGGATCGTTGTGCCTCATGGGATTCTTACCTCGTTCTTTTTCCCCGCTCTTCAATCCTTCTCGGTCTCGCTATCTTTCCATCTCAATTGAATCATCCCTCCTTCATGACCTCTCTCTTTTTTTAAGATTATATTCCCGATTCATGTTACATCCCGATTCCCAATTTAGTTAGGATTGAACGACGAGTTTCACGATGTACAACAAGATTCATCACGATAATTCATGACAAACAACCAGGTCGGGTTTGGAGCTATGTGATTAGCTATCTCAAAGAGAAGTGGGACTTTGGGGAGCGAAAGACCGAGGGAGACGCAGAGATATGGGCGGTGAAGAGCTTGGGGGAAAAGTGAGGGATTTGAAAGGTGGGGAGGGGGTTGAGAGGGAGTTAGCTTGGTACAACATGTCGCATCCTCTTTCGAATTCTAACACAAAGAGACCGTAGTGATGTAGATAAGAAACAAGCCATTTTGATCTAGTCAGACTACCCATCCTTCTGATTGCAAAATCGCATCCGAATTATTGTGGGAGAGGAACTCTGCAAGCTCAGTCGATTGAAAAGTGATCATGTATATTTTCCATTCATTACAACAGTTCAAACATTTATAAAACCCCAAGTTAGTGAGATAGACCAGTCTATCAAAAGAACTATTCAACCTTGATGCTTCTTATTAACCACTGCTTTCGTCTTCATCCTTCCCCTCGTCATTCTTCACTTCCTCTACGGCCTTGTCTATCTCTTGATCTTCCTTCACAACTTCCTCCACAGCAACCTCTGTCTTCTAGCCAGAGTGGGCAATAAGTAAATCGGTCCGTGATCAGTTGAACCTGAATATTTAGTTAACTGAACAACTTAACTTGTTAACTTATCCCGGCATATAAGCCTACATGTGACTTTCTGATACGGAATACTAGTAACATAATGGAAGAAAATGATGCATACCAAAGTTGTCTTATAATTGTGTAACTTTCCACTTTATTTAAATATATTGACTGAGGGGTTTTATGCTTGCGGACAAGATGACTGCATGTGGAAGGAAATGCTAGATTATCATTTCCAGCTCAAATAGCCGAATTCGGCTTTTATGCATTCCCTCCTTATCATGACAAAAAAAGGATCTAGGAGCATAAAAACGGGCCTTCTCGACCTATGGAAGAACCAAGCAATTATCTACTCTTTATCTCATTTACTATTTCGCCCACGTGTCCCTTCCGGACCTATTTGTGTAAATATTCTATCGTTTTGATTTTAGCGTTGCTTTATAGCTTAGTGCCTCCTTAAGAGTGCTGCCGGCTTGGTCCCCCCCTTTCTATAAAAAAGGATGATCCAGTGGCTGTGTTAGAAAAGAACCTTATTTCCAGAATAAACTCCAAAAGTCACCCGAAATGAGGATAGAGGTGAATAGTTTCAGAAGCTTTAATACTTAAAAGATACCTTATTTCTATCTAAATATACTGTTGGGTTTGCTAGTGGATATCCGCACCAAATAGAAAATGATATTCTGTTAATGCTAATTATTCTTGTCTGTCCTTTGCAAGAGCTGTGCATACATAATATTTGCCCAGCATACATGCCTGTGTAGCATTGGTATGCTGACATGCTTACTAATCAAGTGCTGAATTCCTGATTTCAGTTAGGAAATCTCTAACTTAATGACTTATATTTATTAAATTTTATCTATTAATTTCTATAATTGATCACTTGTAAGTTAGTTCCACAAGCTGGCTGGCTTACTGCCCACTCTCCTCCTTAACCCCCCAAATCGTAACCTTCCTCATCAACCACTTCCCATCCACCTTCCCACTCCCCTCAATCAACTTCGTCCCCTCCTTCCTTTCCCTTCTACTCTCATTCTTCGGTGCAGAAACCGGTCCCCCATCTCTCACCTTCTTCTCAACCGTCCTCACCAAAACCGATAATTTCTCCACTTCCTCCCCCGTAACCTCCATCCTCTTCTCAACTACAGGCTCAATCGTATACCAAAGAACCTCCCCTTCTCATCATCTCTTCACCCTTTCCCACTCCTCTTCGTAGCCGGTCTCTCTCCCGAAGAGAATTAACCCCCTTCCTATCACTTAGAATCTCAACCTACTCTCCCTCAGCCTCGTCTGATTATTCCCTCTCGAACTAACACTATAGCTATGCAGAGTGCGTATTTTTGCGGATGTGGGTTACTAACCTCCCTTTTCTTCTCTCAAGGAAATTAAGTGGGGGTGAAGAAGAAAAATTCTTCCACTGCCACAATTGATGATTGTAATATTAAGGGGTTAAGGGGTAGATGATTTCGTCTTGCTTGTTGAGAAGCTGTAAAATTCAAGAGAACTGGAGTATGATCCGGATTTGCCGTGCTCGGCGTCTCCGGGATAAGCTCTAGGGACAGAACCGCCAGCTGCGACACTTCGACGGTGGAGGAAGTGTCGGATGAGGAAGGAATGAGGATCCAGGTTATGAGGAAGTGGAGGAGGGATGTTAGTTATGAGGCGAGGAGGGGGATTAGGGTTGAGATGATATGGCGCTAGATGAGGGGTGGAAATGGGGATAATACGGGAGAATCAATGGAAAATGACATTTTGCAGGGTTGAAACGTGGTTTACGTAGAGATATTCGGGCGAAGTGTTTAATGATGATTTTAGGAAAAGTGATTAAATTATAGATAAGCACAAAGGAGACGAGAGAGTTGGGTAGACTAATAAGATTCATTCTTCATTCTCTTTTGGTTGATGACGGAACTAAAAGTTTAAGGGCAATAAGAATGCACGCCTTGGGTTTTATTCGAGGACATTGGGGTAATTACATTGGTTTTCATATTAACTTCAAAACTATTGTTAAACCAAAACGAAAGCTATATTATATAAATTGGATAAATCGCACAAGTAGGAGGAGTTCACTCCCTTTTCACAAGCGACTCTCAAGTAATCGTCTCTCCTTGAGAAAGCCTAGTAAATAATACTCTCACCTCAATCCCTAATCATTCTCATACTCCCAACAAGCCTACAAAACCAATTACTACTCTCCGCCTCAGACTCAGACTCAATCCCCTCCCAATACGTAGCAATGGCCTCCCCCAACCCACTGGGACGGCCCCCCTCCATCGCTACCAGCTCCTTCCTCCTCTCCCTCATAAACCGCTCATAACCTGTCGCCCAACAGATCCACATCAACATATGACCTAAAATAAATCCTGCTATCACAAACGCGATGCATCCCAAAATCCAATAAGCGCCGAACATGATTATGGAAACGAGGGAGTCGTAGATGATGAAACAGAGTACGATGGAGAGAAAGAGGAGGGTGGTGAGGAGGTCGGTGAGTGCGTGGAGGAGAGATGAAGATAGTGTTGGTGCCACGGTGGGAATGGATGTTGGGAGCCAGCTGCTTGGGTTGGCGGTTGTGATGGCTTTGCTGAGGATTTCCCAGGCTGTGATGAGCTCTTTGAAGACGGCGGCGCAAAATTCGGCCATTTTTAGATGTGTGGGTTTTGTGGGGTGGAGATGGGGAAAATGTATATATTGTCTGATGAGTAGTCAGAAGCTGATGGTCTAAGAAATAGGATCAGCTCGGAGATTGTTCATGAGCGTTAGAAAATAAGATAGAGAAAGAAATAATGAGACAAAGCTTGAGAGACTTGGAATGGGAAAGTCGAACCAAGTAAAGTCTTTATCCTCGAATACTCAACTGAGGATATTGAAAGAACCACAATTGAACAAAGAGATATTTTTGGCCAGAAATCTCCCAACTCATCACTATTCTTATTTGGTCGCTTTTGATTTTCTCGAAGTCAACCTTAGCTGTTAACCCCCCACATCCCTGAAAATCCACAGTACAATTAACAATGGCACCATCACTACTACGCCCCCTATTCTTCTACACCATTGTAATCATCAGCGTCATTTTCTATTCCTGCGCGAGTTTCTATTCTTAGCATATAAGAGCAAAACCTAGATATACACCTCCTTCATCACCTGAATTAGAAACCTTCGAGGATGAGGCCCATCGTATATAGATGAGCTAAACCTGTGATGATGACAACATGGGTCTTAAGATAAAGGTAAATGGTGGAACGAGAAAGAGTAATGCGTGCCTATGCGGCTAGATTGGGTTCAGCTTTTAGCTATGCTGATATTTTGTCCCTCTTCTAAATGTACTGTTATTCCTTTTAAGACGAAATCAACCCTCTGGTTTACAAGCCATTGTGAACCAGCTTATATTAAAATGTCAGTCTTTCTACCATTCGCCACTCAATAAGGAAATGGAACGAGAACTCACCCATGAGTCAAAGAATGAATCTTTGGATTTTTCAACTCGTTCCTCACCTCCGCGCACATTACATGAATCTCGGTCAGATTCCATCCAGCCTGCGTGAACAGCCTAATCGAATAATTCTCCACCGCTCCATCCAGCAGTTGACTCAGGTGATATTTCCCAATATTCTTCAACCTCGCATCTTTTGGCCAAGGTCCACATGGTAACGCTTTCTTCAGATCCACCACATCTTCAAACCCCGCTTCCACCAACCACCTATTCATTTTAGGCGACGGATTGAAATCACCTCCATGATACTCTTCCGCATACTGATAAAAACTTCGCTCCCATTCTAGGATTTTGGAATCCTCTTTTAGTGTTCCGTCAACGCATGAGAATCTGAGGACGACATTTGTGATTTCGATTTTGCCACCGGGCTTTAAGACTCGGCACGCTTCAGTGAGAAGTGCAGGCCAGTCTTTGATGGCTCCTTCCATCGAGCGGATATGTACGAAATCGATGGAATTAGAATCTGCTAGCCATGGCTGCGTGACATCGTCGATTTCCCAATGGACGTTTGGCGGTACCCACGGGGGTTGAATTGGCGACTCATCGATCCCGGTGATTGTGGCCAATTCAAATTTATCGCCCATTTCGATTGGCCCTTCATACAGTATGTTAGTGGTGGTAGCATGAGGGAAAAGCTTTACAAACATATTCCGGTTCCCGTCCCTATATCTAAAATCTTGTAAGGTACGTGTTCGGGAATATGTGTCGCAGTTAATGCGCCATCTAGTAATAATTTGAAGATGTGGTGCTGAATGTCGATGCGATCTTGTTCTGTCTCATCGTTTGGGAGGATGTTATTCCCTCCTCGGTGATATCGATGTCCATGTTCATGGATAAATGTATAGGTCGACGGGGTCACGGTGATGTGTTCGTCATCCCTGCTGAGCTTGATGTCGTCAGCAGACAACATGGACAGGAGTCAGAATACTTGCATCAGTCTCATTGCTATCATATTCACTTTCCTGAATCGACTACTCGGAACTTGTTCAGCTATGACACCTCAATAAAGGAACGGGTTGGCGATAAGGCTTACCTCTGCATCGAGATCCGGCGGTGAGGACATCGTTTATTATGCATTCAGAACGGAGGCTATGCAGATATCGTGAGATGTCATTCTCTAGCCCTACAATCAATCAGAGACGAGGAGATACGCTGCCGTTGGAAGACGGAGAATTGGGAGGGGTTCAGGATATTATACCGAGTGTCAATTTCTTGTCTCACCGCAGCACGCGCCTTCTGTCGGGAATCGGTGCTGCTACCAGATCCAGCGTGCTATCACAGGCGGTGAAGGCCACCCAGATGCTTAGGTTACAATAACCTTACGCATCCTATACCACTACGGATAGTTCGGGTGGAGCAGCAGGGGCTTGACGGGCTCTTATTTGTCTCCAGTTACATGATGCGAGTCAGGCCGATTGTCAGCTTACAATTACCGTACTAGGCCTAACAATTACCGCGTCCATGGCAGCGGGGAGAGCCTTACCGGCAGTCCCTGAACATGGAAATTAAAGTTAAACAATGACCCACGAGCGCAATACGAACGCGCCAGCTTATGAAGAAAGTCGTGAGTACGCCGTAACGGCTGCAAAAGTCACTATCACACTATGTATGAGAGTAATGATCGTCGGCAGTACTTCGTAGGAGGAGAGGGGCTGTGGGGCTTGGGGAGGGCGCAACAAATTGGAGATCAACACGGGCTAGAAGTGTTGGCCCGGCGGGGAAATGTCTCCTTTTAGAAATTTGGCAGGCCCAAATCGTCCCACTCTGTTGGTGAGTCAGGGTCCTGAAGGCCATACAGCAAGATATCATAGACTGCTTTGTCTCACTATGTGAGAAGTGGCATTATTAAGATCTTACAGCCAAGTGAGCTTAAACGTAAGCTGCTAAATTAAGGAAAAGTAATTTGCTTTAACTTTAAAGTATGCGAGTCGACGTGGCAAAGAAAAGACAGATCAAAACGATAAAAGACCAGGGGTACAACTTTGAACTGAATATCGAAGCTGAAGAAAAAATTCGCGTATTCGAAGATTGTAGTTTAATCTAGAACTGAAGGTGCTAAGTTACACAAATAGACCCCTTTTTTGCTCGCTTAGTCTTTACCCTTCTTCCTGTCGATGGGCTTGCGGTTGCCGAGGTAAAATGAGAGGAACGTGTATAGAAGAGATGTTTAGAGAATAAACAGACAGACTTTGACATCGATGTTTCTTATATGTATTCTCGTTCCTTTCTTCCTCCTTTGTCAACTGAGGTATCAACCAGGCGACGAACCTCATGTGGGATTGGCAAGGCGACAAGTCTCTAGTTGAAGCGGTATAGCATCATCTCTCGCAAGTCTTTCCAAAGGGGGAGGGGGAAGAATCTTGCTCTGGTATTTGAATGTATGATTGAACGATCCAAACAATCCATACAAGGTGGGGGGTGCTTGTGCTGCGCTCCTTCCCTCTTTCTTTCTTTCTTTCGCTTATCCCCCCCTCTGGTACCTACCTCCATTATCAAAACATTCCCAAGCATCAACGTTTTCATCATATCCAAACAATTCACAGTAAAAATTCACATTTTCTCTTACAACTTCAGCTTTGGATACGACACACTCCCAATATTCACCATGGATGACCATGAAAGATTGTTCGTTCTCTTCCTTTTCTCAATATCCTCAATCCTAACAACCTAACAAGCGACGGTGTTGATTTCTTCTTCCAATACGCTAGTGCCTCAACTTACCCCGATCATTTTTATTCCAACAGAAGGCACTGTAAGCATCCCTCCCACACTCATTCAGATCACTGTTTCAAATACTAACCTCCCAAAACCCAGTATCTCAAAATTCAACACTCACCACAGACCTTAGCAATCTCCAATCTTCCCTTGATGCGAGACCGCCCATAAATCCAACTCCAGCTATGTATGAGCGCCTCCTAGCATACTGCCAGTCTTTCGAAAGACACAAACAATACCGTATTGATATGGCATTTCGCCCAACCATTCCTCTTAATTATGATAGCAAAACTTTCATTTCACCTTTTCAGGCTGGTCATCATCCTGTTGAGATGGTGAGTTAGTCTTGTTTTTCTCGGTACTCTTCGTCTTTGGGCTTTTGCTTCATATTAGAAGCAGACGAGACTTGAAGGCCTCAAAATTTCTAGAACATTATCCTATGACTATTCATCTTTCCTTGATATCAAAGAAAATACTAACTCCGAGAATCCATAGAAGTTATACCTCTCTGCACTTTCCACTGACGAATCTTCCTCCACCACATTCAAAGCATACCGCCGCGAAATCCTCAACTGGATCGAGCCGCAATACCGCCGCATCCGTTCGGCCCACCAAAAACTATCCACCTTCCTATCCCAAAACTGTTCGGTACTCGAGCGTACCGGCACTTCCCTCGCATCAATCCCTCCCGTCCAAGAAACCCCTTCATTATCAGAAGAAGAATGGACAGCACCCTTATCCTCTCCCTTTCACCGCATCTGGAAAGAAAGCTATACCCCCTCCCCAAACGACATCCAAAAAGTACACCAAGAAGCTTCCATCCTCATCCGCATTTTCCACGCCTCTTTCGTCCGCGACTACCCTGACACGGTTTGGCTAAAAATCCTAGAACACGGCAAAGCCTGGGACTCCATCTATGCGGATCTCCCGCGCTCCCGCTACTTACGGAACATGAACCTCTCATTTCAAACGCACGATTTGCGCCAATGGACGCAAAGCTTCTGGTCTACATATAAAGACATGATTTCACAATGGGAGAGTATCGAAGAAGCAAGAAAAGAGCTTTTTAAAGGAGAAGAGATTAATGAGGCGAATCAAGGAAGGATTCAAGGCTTTAGATTGCAGGATATAGAGTTTAATGAGGATGTGAAGATGAGGATTAGGGGGTTGGAGGAGGAGGTGGGGATTGTGCAGAAGTGTGAGATGGAGGGTAAATGGGGGGAGTTGAAGACATTTTTGGATAGGAGGAGGGAGACGTGGGAAAAGAGGGTGGGGTTTGTTCGTGAGAAGGAAGAGGAGGAGGAGGGTGGGTCTGATGAGGGTGGGTTTGAAGAGGTGGGTGAGGAAGGGGGATTTGAGGAGGAGGTTGAGGAACAAGCGGAGTTGGAGTCTGTGAGTAGCTGAGGAGAGAGGATGCACTTTTAGAATTGAACGGGGTCATTGGGATGGCAAAGATGGAGTATTTTGTATAGATAAACCCTATTGATCCATTGCTTTGTATTCTGTCGTTCAAACAAACATTAATCATTGAAAGTTTAAATCAAGGGAGAAAGAATAAAATACCATAGTAATCGAAGTAAAAGAATTATATAACCAGATAAGAATAGTGACCCCGCACCTCATTATCGCTTCTAATTGTAACTGTCGGTTTACTGATAAACCGTTCGAATTCTTCGAATCTACCACGTAGCACACGGGTCACGACTTATTGCGTGGCTCGATGCTTTGTGATGGTTTTGATTC
>QYAN01000104.1:0-59315 GCA_003988815.1 Chlorencoelia australis
CCTTCCTTTACAATGCACTTATTGGCAAGCTTGGAAAGGCTCGCCGCATTGATGACTGTCTCTTCTACTTCGCTGAGATGCGTGCTCTCGGTGTTCGTCTCCCTCACTAACTGAAGCTCTGTTGCATGGCCTGATTTCTTAGATCAGACTTTGAGCTTCTGTCACAGGTAGGGATTGGATGAAAACCTTCTTGTTGGCTACTGGCCACAGGAATATCTCAACTCTCTCATCTTGAGAAAAGGGACAACAGCAGGAGAAAATAAGAGAAAGCATCTCACACTAAGCACAAGTAATTTTGACGAACGTTTCAGAAACTGGAGGACTGAACCTTTGTCCCGAGACAGGAACAGACAAGAGAAAAATACGACTTCACTTCCTAACATACTAAGCAAAAAAGTTTCGTCGTACGTCGCACTTTTCGAGGAGAATGTTTTCTGGAATCTGAGAAATTCAGCTCTTGCTGGCGGAAGGGCCGGGGAGCTGGAGGCGGAGGGAACTCCCACCCATTCACTCTTTGCCTGGATGGGAAAAAGGTTTGTTACATATCTTAGTTTTGGAGGAGAATGTTTGAGGGTTGTTGAGGCATTGAGCCTGGTGCCGTCGCTGGGGGAGGAAACGAGAGAGGATGAAAAGGGGAGAAGCTGCTAAAGGAGGACAAATAGAAGGTACAAGAAACACAAGAATATAAGATACATTTCTTTAGGCTTTTGTCTCTCATCATGCATAATTTCAAGCTATCTCCTTTCCATTTTCCCCAACACCAACCCCATTTGCACATTCCCCATAGCAAAGAAGAAAAAAGCATCGCAATGGATATATTTGAAACAGTAAACGCTAGCTAGCACATCAAAGAATCATCTTTTCTTCCTTCCTATTATCACAGAGCTACATCTTGGAAACTAGCATTCCCAGGCGTTTGTTCCCCTGAAGCAGTCTCCTCAATAGCCTTCTCTAAGACTTCCGGTTGTGCGTCTTCTGCTTCTAGCGTAGGAGCTAGCGGACGAAGTGCTACTTTATGTTGTTCTCTATCTTCGACTCTGACTTTTTGTTCATTTGGAATAGTGGTCTTCTCCTCCTCGTCGTCACCTTGACTGCTTTCAGAAGCAGCCTCGCGTTTAAGGGTATCTTTCGCTGGTGGAGTAGGTGGTGGAGCTGCTTGATGTCCATTTGTGCCGTTGGTTGTTTCTTGAGGAGCCTCATTAGTTGTACGTTCGATAGGTGGTTGTTGAGAACTTGGTTGAGTAACGACTTGTCTCTGTCTCGGATCCGCATCCAGATAATACTGCCTAACACCAACAATTCTCCCACCTCTCTCACAGCCCTCTACCCATTCTGGTCTCACGACAGGAATATTCATCTCTACTGCTTTCTCCCATGCGATACCTCTACCTTCCGTAGTAACGAAATGTGTAGTGTCGATCCTAACAGTGTCTGCCATCTTGGCTCCAATCCTCTCAACAGCTTTCATAAGACTATCTCTCAGTTGACCCGGAAGAACACCAGGTGTAACCGTAATCCCACTCAAATCCGTCATCTTATGCGTCTTTACCACCACCTTCTCACTCGAATACGTGCCCGCACTCGTCCTCAAAACCAAATGAAATGTATATTCCGTATCCACTGCTAGCCCACTAATCTTCGTGCTCTGCATCTGGCTTGGTCTAGGAATATTCCCTGCTTTCTGTCCATTACGGAAGAGGGAGAGGGAGATCACATCGGCGGTCGCGAGTTCGATAGGGTCCCATTCGAGTACTACAGAGGTTTGGGTTGCGTTTCGACAGCGCAGGACTGGGGCGACAGGTTCAGCTTCGCCGAAGGAGGCATAGATGGATTCTTGGAGGGCGAGGAAAGCGGCTTGGGATTTTTCTTCCGAGGAGAGGTTACGGGAGACGGTGATGTCGACTATACTCCCAGAAGAGATGTTGGGAGGGAGGAGAATAGAAGGGAATTCGATCTGGGGTTTTGTTAGTTGTATTTGGAGAATTGAAGCAGGGGAACATCGTACAAGTCTTTTATCTTGGGTTAGTAGGACGGCAACGCCGGCGTCGACTTTTCCTACAGTGAGGGAAATCAACATGATGTGTAGTTGTATGATGGTGTTTCTTGGTGGTTTTTTGAGATAATGTTTGCGACAGCTTGCGCCTTGAACTGTGGAGCTTTATGATTGGTGGATGTGCAAGGCCGGTGAAACGAAAACACCGTACTCTACAATAGAGCATCTAGTTTGATCAGTTCTAGTAGAGATTGAATCTTGGCTTGAATTTCATTGGATTTGAAGAATTCCTGTTTATATCTATACATCTAATACAGTATACAAAGTGTACAGGCCAAAAGGGAATCTAGCTGCTCTCATATTTTGCCTAACTACTGCTTGCCATTCCTCACTCCTCCCATAGACACATTTTTTGCACATCGACGTTTACCAAATGATAGAGCTTTGCGATTTCCCCATTGATCCTTAGACTGTGAAGATGTTTGCTTGCCGTCGCCAGTCTTCCCCCCCTCTTTGTATGCAAGAATCTTCTGAACCATCCTATCCGCAAATTTCTGCAGCTCCTCAATCTTCATAGTCAGCCCAGGAGCATTAACCATCAAATGTAAACTCCCAACCAAATCCCCTCCAGGAGTATCCTTCAGCCGTCTGCCATTTCTATCAAAACCATGCCTCCTCAGAGCCTCCACAACCGTCAATCGAACCCTTCTCGCCGTATGACTCCTGATGACCTTCTTCGCATTGGTATCCTTTGAAATTGATTTCAATGTATTACATCCCCACCAGAGCGGATCAGTCTTTTGCAGATAGTCGACGGCAATTTTCGGTGCTAGCTCTTTCAAAGTCAAGAAGATCTGCGTGGCTCCCAAACCAAGACAGTGAGTATTGCTCCATCTCGCAATGAATGCTGGAGAGGATCCAACATTGATCATGCTGTTGAAATTTGATAAACCGGTTTCCCTGTAGAAGCGGCCTTGATTGAAGCTACCATGCTTTAATTGGAAGAAGCCGGGGCCTGGCTGCAGTTTCTCTTTTTGCGATGCTTGGGGTAGGACAAATGGCGTCAATCCTCCGATCTTCTCTGTGTAGTAGGCTGCCTTTGAGGGCGCATTAGACCAAGGTGGCCTTCTCGTGGACGCCTTCCCGCTTTTAGCGGACTGCTTCTTTGTATCATGTTTGCTATGGGAATGAAGCTGTCGATTTGTATTTAGTATTCGAGTGACTCGCCATGGCGATTTTGGCCTCAAAGTCACAGTCATGTCGTGACATTTTCTCCGGCTGGCTCTTTATTTTACTTCTTTCAGCTTGGACTGCCTTGCCTCAGCCGCAGAAGTTCATCCGTGCGCAACCACTTATTCTAATTTGATATAAATAATTATTTTTATTGCTTATAATAAAGGAGTAATCCTTAAAATTTTATTGTATTATTATTATTACTCCATTTAGCTTCATGACTTGTTCGACGGGAGGGTTTGGTGCACGTGATTAAGATGACTGTGGGCCCGGGGTTCAGGCTCGCTTTATTGTAATAAGAATTTAAGCTATAATTCTAAAGAAATTGTAATTTAAATTATAAAAAATATAAACCCAGTTTATATAAATATTAAGAGGAATTAAACGACACAAAGGTAGAAAAAATATATAAATGTATGTGTTAGTGTGGAACATCAACCACCTTTTTCTCCGGCTGCTGAGCCAAGCGAAAATGAACCCCACCTGGAGGCAACGAACAGCACCAGAGATAAATACAATCATCCTTTCACATTCGAAACACATATAACTCTCCAAAAATCCCACGAATAACTACGTAAATCAGTCAAGTCAATATGCCTAAGAATAAGGGAAAGGTAAGCAGCATCCGGACCCCGCGTTATCAGGCAACGAGTATGCTTACAAGTGCAAAAACAGGGTGGTAAGAATCGTCGTCGTGGAAAGAACGAGAACGACAATGAGAAGCGTGAACTTACCTTCAAAGAAGAAGGCCAAGGTAAGCCTGTTTCCCCCTTTCTAATACCCTCCTTATTCTCCTCCATCTAACCTTTCTTTAGAGTACGCACAAGTCCTCAAAATGCTCGGCAACGGCCGTCTCGAAGCCCTCTGTTTCGACGGTTCCAAACGGCTCGCACACATCCGCGGCAAGCTCCGAAAAAAAGTCTGGATCAACCAAGGCGACATCATCCTCTTGTCTCTCCGCGACTACCAAGATGAGAAAGGCGACGTCATCCTCAAATATTCTGCTGATGAAGCTAGGAGTTTGAAAGCTTATGGAGAATTGCCTGAATCTGCAAAGATTAATGAGACTGATACATATGGACAGGAAGGCGAGGGAGATTGCAATTTTGAGTTTGATGAGGATAGGAGTGAGAGTGAGGAGGAAGAGGAGGGCGGGAAGAAGGAGCTTGATATTGAGGATATCTAGATTGCAAATGATGGATGGATGGGAGTTTGGTGGGCAGTGGATAGGGGAAGGGGGGTGGAAAACAAACTGTCTTCTCTCTCAATCTCTCAGATCTGGTCTTTTGCTACTCGACAAGGATCTAGAGAACCTCGACAGGTTGTTATCCTGGTGGCCAGCGTGCATCTTTGACTGGTGGATGCTTGTGCAGTGGGAGAGACGCTGTATTTGTATTTACTAGGCCTCCTTTTAATTCTTTGACTCTATTATTGTCTATTGTCGGGCCGCTTCCATTGGATACAGCGATACGGTCTATTGGATGCATTTCTATTCTTTCGCGGCACCGCTTGTGTTCATTTAGATTATAGATATGGAAGACTCATTGCATTTTGATCCGTCAACTCATTCTTGGTTGATTACATTTTTGCAGTTAACCTTGATTCGTCTTGTGACCTGAATTTAATTCATGAAGTCTACTGAGCTATTATACTTGACCAAATTTCTTGTCCGCATTTGGTGAACCCTAGTTCATACTGATTTCCGAAATAGAACCATTCCACTACCAGTCATCATCATCTGCTTCATCATCTATATAAGAATTAGCATTCGATCTCAATTCTATAAAAGGATAAGACTTACCACTAGTACTGACTTTCTGCTTTCTCTTATTAAGAGCAGCAGCTAAAGCACCAGCCAATCCACCATCTCCTGTAGCACCAGCTGGAGGTAATCCACTACCAGCAGGTCCAGTATCTGTACCAGGAACCATAGCTGCGCTTCGATCTCTGACTTGACTTCTATCAACTTTCTTAAGAGCTCCAATACCACCAGCTTTCTGGATACCAGCAAGTAGATTTGCTCGATCGCCAGTTGGTTGGGGTAATGGAACACCTGATTGATAGCCTGAATCCCGATTTGGAGGAGGTGGAGGAGGAGGGGCAGGCGCGCCTCCTGGAGGTGGCGGCGGTGGAGCGGGCGGTCCACCAAATGAAGGCACAGGCGGGGGCGGCGGGGGAGCTGGAGGAGCATTCGATTGAGGTAAAGGTGGTGCTTGAGACTGGGGTAAAGGAGGCGGCGGGGGAGCGTTTGATTGTGGAAGAGGTGGTGGAGGAGGAGCATTTTGTTGAGGCAAAGGAGGGGGTTGAGGTGCATTGTCTCTTGGGGGTAATGGGGCAGGTCGCGAAGATGAAGGTGGGAGAGGAGGCGCACTCGATGTTGGCGTGTTGCCTTTTGGAGGTAAGGGAGGGGGGGGGATGCTTGCAGGCGGAACAGCATGAGCGTTATGCGTCGGTGATGGAAGTTCTGCAGCCGCACGGGGTGGAGGAGGGGGTACTGGGCTTCGATTGGGTGTAGGAGGTGGTTGTGTTATCCTTTGTCCTGTAAAAGGAGGCGGAACACCAAATCTGGATCCACTATCTCCTGGTTCATAAGAATCCTCTATTGGACTCTTTGGTGGTCGTGGAGGCGGAGGTGGTCCTGCATTCGATAATACATGAGCTCGTGATGGTGCTTTGTTATTTGTATGGGCAAATTTCCCAGCATCTGCAAGAGGGGGTGGAGCTGCAAATCGAGGCGGCGGTGGCCCTCTCGGCGGTGAAGGCTCTCTTGGTGGAGTAGGTTCTCTATGCACATGCTCTGACTTCTGAGCAGATCTTCGAGCTGGCGGTGGTGCTGGAGGAGCACCCCTCCCTCTTCCCATTCCTGGATTTTGAGGGCTATCTGATCTCGTTCGACTAGGTGCTGTAGGTGGTGGAGGAGGTGGAGCTTTGTTTCTTTGGTTCTCAACTCCATTTGGAGAGGTCATTCCCATGGCAGCCTGTTGCTCTAGAATATAGGTCGCAATGAAATCCTGGTTGTCCCTAATAAGATCATCCGTAATTCCCATCGCCTTCAAGTCATCTCCCCAAGTTTCCCGCCACTTCGGATCGATAGCATCTAGCGCAGAAAACTCACCTCTCCCTCCTTTAAAACTTTCTGTAGACATTCTATTCGTAGTCGTCGCAGGAGGGGGAGTATAGCTTGGCGATTCGGGGGGGGTAGGCTGTATTGAAGGGGCAGATGAATGTCTATGGCCACCGCCAAAGAAACCTCCAAGTAGACTATGTTTATGTCCTCCATTCTGTGATGCCCCGCCGAAAGGATTCGCTTTGGTTCCTTTGCTAGCATTCTTTTCCCGATCGTTCATCTTCTTAAGAAACGTCTTGGCCTCCTTCTCGTCCACGAACGATAACCCGGCCAGGCATTCTTCGGTCTCGAATGTATGAAAGAAAGTTCGATCTTGATTGTAAGCCCATGATTCATAGATTTCCTGGTCCCATACGACCCCTCGATTCGCAGACTATTCGAAAGTTAGTTTATAATGATTCATGGTATATATATCATGCGGGATTAACGAACTGAGACATCTACGAGCTTCAGCCAGTAGGTATTTCCAACCAAATCGTTCGCAAGCACAATTGCACCCTGCAAACCAGTATATGTCCATCGATGACGATTTGGATATGCCACATAGAGTCTAGCTACGGCAACAGCCTGGATCTTGTTTGAAGCCTTAGGTACCTGACGTTTGACCGTCTCCTTATCGTCATCAGATAGTATCGACGGCATATTGTGTGGAGAAAAAGAAGTTTGGCCTCGAAGGCAGATGAAAATGTGACGTTTATTCCAATCTACGGCACAGCGTTTCTGGGAATGTTTTCGAAACAAGCGGTGGTCGTGTGGGAGATTGGACTCGTATTGTCGGACTACGTACGCATTGAATGAGTCGGTTGGGGGATAATAATCCAGGTAGAGATGGTAGAATGTGAATAATGGGTTGTAGCAAAGAAGGAACAAGTCACTCACTTCAATGCTTCAATGGTCAAACAGACAAATGTCGTGTTGGGAATGTAGCATGCACAAATGCGCCGAGTATGGCGCCAAGGGAAATCGACGGATGTATTGGTGCAACAAAACAAAAGCGGAGAGCTGGAAACTGGGAGAAGCGAAGTGGGACATTTTGAATGTTTTATATCATCAACTCCAACGCGCGTGCAAGAGGTTAGGCAGCAATGGATTTATTGCTGTATTCATACATACAGACATACGGACATACATCTGTATGTTAACAGACTTCATACTTCATGCCCAGATCACGATTCATTCTATTCCTTATTCATCATACATTCATAGCGAAAGATGCCGTTGAAATCCTGCATACCCGATACATACATACAGACTCCAGCTCCAGCTCTCCCAGGATCATTCAGCCTTACTGCCCAATGCAGCCTTCCTACCCTCCACTTCCCTCACCCATCTCAACTGTCCAAGGCCTCAGCCTTTGCTCTTCTCTCCTCCTTGGTACCTTCTTGTGGCACATCCTTCAACTGGTCTTGAGGAATAGCAGGACCTGGGGTAGCGTGATGATGGATGAATTTGACTTGCTCGCCCTTTGACTCTGGTTGACGATGCATAGGGTGGTCGCTGGCTGTTGACTCGGTTTTGGAGGAGGCATTCTCTGCTACATGCTGGTGGATATCACCACTCTCGTGTTGATGGGTCTCTTCTGAGGATTGAGCAGGCATTTCGATGGACGTTTTTGATTATTGTGAGGATTGTAATTGTAGATGTAGATGTAGATTATATGAGTTGTCTAATCAAGAATAAATAAGAAAGAGCAGACAGGGCAGGTTTTATAGATATCCATTGCCCCTCATCCTGAGGTTGCTCATCAATGACGTTTGCTTTAGACGTGCGCCAGGCTTCACTGCCAATCATTGAATTCCGCACATCGAGCCTACCATGAAGACTACTCTACTAACTGCAATGAGACATTCGACTGTTTGAGGACACTCTTGATGTGGTAAATCCCGGTCCGTCGCATCAACACCTCATCCCAAAAGCTTCCCAAAAGCTTCCACCAAGTCATGACACTCCAAAATGTCTTCCGGTGACCAGCAACCGGTGAAGCTGTCGCTGCCGCTGGTAATTACCTTTCCAATATACGCATAACCCTGCTAATAGTCTCAGAAATATCAACAGGAAATCTTCCAAGAACTTCGTCAGAAAGATGAGCTCGTCATACTTGCCCGCGGGCTTGGCCTCCTTCGGCTTGTCACGAACCTTCTCCATTCCTACGATGCCGCTGGAAATAATTTGATATTGTTAGTCGCTGCAGACGAAAGAGAAAATGGCTGGATTGGAGAGGCTCTTGCGGAGCATGCTGCCATTAGCATGTCTCCCAAAGCTAGAGGTCTCCAGGTTGTCAATACAGACCTCATGAGTGTCGGCACAAGAGAGAAGATGTATGCAAAAGGAGGAATCTTTAGCATAACATCTAGAATTCTTGTTGTCGACCTCTTATCCAGCCTGCTGGACCCGGAATCTATCACAGGCCTTGTGGTCCTTCACGCAGACAAGGTCGTGGCTACATCTTTGGAAGCCTTCATACTTCGCATATACAGACAACGGAATAAAGCGGGCTTTCTAAAGGCGTTTTCTGATAGTCCAGAACCATTCAGCACGGGATTTGCGCCTTTGTCTACAATGATGCGGAATCTGTTTCTGCGGAACGTCTCGATGTGGCCTCGATTCCATGTCAATGTGGCACAAGCTTTGGAAGGGAAGAAAAAGGCAGAAGTCATTGAATTGGAAGTGTCAATGTCCGAATCCATGCGTGACATTCAAAATGCCATCATGGAATGTGTGGAAGTTAGTATTGGGGAGCTTAAAAAGGGCAACTCTGGATTGGACATGGAAGATTGGAACGTCGACAGTGCCCTCCATAAACAATTTGATGTGGTGGTAAGAAGGCAACTTGATCCTGTTTGGCATCGAGTAAGCTGGAAGACTAGACAAATTGTCCACGATTTGAGCGTCTTAAGGGAAATGCTTCACACTCTACTTACCTATGACGCTGTTTTCTTCAATAAACATCTTGATACCGTTCTAGCTGCGCATGCACCTCCTCCTGGATCCAACAGGCAAAATCAATCTCCATGGCTATTTCTCGATGCAGCGCATACTATTTTTGATACTGCTAAACGGAGGGCGTATACTGGGAAAGCTTCTAGGGCCGACACCGACGATATTGATTCTTTGAAGCCAGTACTGGAGGAACAGCCAAAATGGGCAATTCTGGCAGATGTTCTGAAAGAAATTGATCGAGATCTCTACTTCAATCCTCCTTTACGAGATGACTCGAACGGTTCGATTTTGATCATGTGTACAGATACAGCACAGTGTCGACAGTTGAGAGAATACCTTCAAACCATGCATATTCATCATGGGGACGATGAAAATGAGGACGAAGAGGAAGAACAAGAACGTGAGCCTTCTGCGGAGTTTATGATGAGAAGAAAGCTTCGTGAATATCTCAAATGGAAGAACAAGCTCGCAAAAGTCAGTGCAACTCTCTTCGCCGAGAACCAAAACAACCTTAATAGCTCTAGTAATAGCAAAGGTGTTAGCAATGCTAGCTATCGGGGAAAGGCTCCTGCAAATAAAAGGAGAAGAATTAGAGGCGGTGGGAACACAGGTTCTGGACTAACTCGAGCAATCAATGGAGGCATTCAAGCAGCTGAAGATAAGCCATTGGAAGTTGCTGAATTGTTGTGGGAAATACAACCTACTGAAGCAGAATCATTGCAAAAAGAAGAGATTGTGGCAGATCCGTTGGATGATATGGAAGATCATTACCAGCTTTACGATACTGAGGATCTCGTGGTAATTCATGCCTACGATGGGGACATGGATGAACATATTCTAGAGGAAGTCAAACCTCGATATATTATCATGTATGAGCCAGACACCTCTTTCGTAAGACGGGTTGAAGTCTATCGCTCTTCACATAATGATCGAAATGTACGAGTCTACTTCATGTATTACGGTGGTTCTGTTGAAGAGCAACGATACCTTTCCTCTACCCGTCGAGAGAAAGATGCTTTCACCAAACTTATCAAAGAAAAGGCTAACATGTCAGTGGTTATGACCTTGGATGCGCATGGTGTCGAGGACCCGCAGGAAGCCTTCCTACGTACAATCAATACTCGTATCGCTGGTGGTGGACGACTTGTAGCAACAGCCCAACCACCTCGTGTTGTTGTCGATGTCCGGGAGTTCCGCTCTTCACTCCCATCACTCCTTCATGGTCGCTCTATGGTGATAGTTCCTTGCATGCTCACTGTTGGGGATTATATCCTGTCTCCCAATATCTGCATTGAGCGTAAATCCATCAAAGATCTAATTTCTTCTTTCAAAGACGGCCGCCTCTACAATCAAGCCGAAACCATGCTTCAGCACTACAAATCACCTATGCTCCTTATCGAATTCGACCAAAACAAGTCCTTTACTTTAGAACCATTCGCTGATTTGTCCGGCTCCCTCACGTCCGTATCATCCAACAACCCATCTTCAGATTTACAATCCAAACTTGTACTCCTCACACTAGCTTTCCCCAAACTACGTATAATCTGGTCTTCGTCTCCATACCAAACCGCAGAAATCTTCGAAAGCCTTAAAACGCAGGAAGCAGAGCCAGATCCCATTCAAGCAGTCCGAATAGGACTAGAAGGGGACCAGAGAGTCGAAGACCAGAGTTTCAACAGGGAGCCACAGGATATGTTGAGAGTAGTTCCTGGGGTTACTAGCAAGAATTTGGCGAATGTAGTAATGGCACTAGGGAGTTTGAGAGAGGTGGCTAATGCGGGGTTGGAGGAGTTGGATCCGCTTGTTGGAAGGGAGGCTGGAAGGCAGATCCATAACTTTTTTAATAAGTCTGTACTTGATTGAGACAAAGGTGGATGGAATGCCGTACTTGTATCATCCTGCTAAATTTTCGGAAGCGATTCATGTACTTGTATATCTAAATGAACATGATAAGCTCAGCTCAAAAGAGCAGCCACATGACGTCATAGGTGTATCAAATATTTTCAACGCCCGATGGTTTCTAAATGTCCAGCCACCCGTCACAAAATCCCATTATCTCACCAACTATAGATCAGGATTGTCATTTCTACCCTTTCCAACCCCTTTTCAGCCACATCAGAGATCTCGAAAAAGAAAAATGATTCCGCCACAAGCTTAAAATATGGAGCTAGACGCTCATGATGCAGCTCTTTCAAATCCCATGCCTTGATTTTTGCTCCCACGCGATTCTCTTAAGGGAACTGTTCCTATCCGATCTATGCCTCAAACGAGTAGTTATTTTATTATCGTCCGAATAGGGAGATGAATTTTTTTTTTCCCAAGTGACGTAGTTCTTTGTTGGCGATCCCTGCATATGCCATGACGGAGCGAGCAAGCAGAGAAGCAGAGAAGAGGGGATATAAATGTAGCTTGGAATCTCACCTTTTCCTTTCTTCATATCAAGCACAACCCAAATTACAAAAACAAACAAAGAGTCTATTCAGTCAAGATAAATCTCTATCCACAAACAAACAACCCCAGCACACACCAAACAAGCGAACCTTCAAAATGGGTGCCGTCGTATCTTGTGTAAGTTTTCTCCTTCTCACCTTCTCAGCTTTGGATAATGGCTAACAAGGAGCCAATAGATCGAAGGCTTGTTCAGAGCCGTCGGAGCTTTTCTCATGGCCATCGTCAACGGAATTGGAGCTATCCTTACCGGAGTCATCAATGCCATTGTCGCATTCTTCGACATCCTCATCAGCTGTCTTACCTGCGGTCGGGGTGGTGGTAGGAGACATAGGGGGACGACGAGTAGAGTCTAGGAGGGCCGGCGGGGGCGCCTAGACTTGCTCACTTCATCTTCATGGATCAAGTGAGTGGTGGTGGAGGTGTATGACTGAGAGAAGGGGAGGAGTTTCCTTGCAAATTTGTACATACAATACCCGGCATCTGATGCGAAACGCGTGATAAGGAGTGGAAGGGAGATGTGGGTAGAAATGATGGAATTGCATGATAATGAGGAAATAATACCTTTTTGTTTTGCTGGCATTCATTGAAAACTCATCTTGCATTCAGATATATATGTTTCATCAAGCCTTTCCCCACATTAGCTGGTTTTCTCGACAACCCAAGGCTAATAATGTACGCTTTTTCTATTTGCTCCTCCAAGTTTTTCTTCTAATAATAATAACACCACCAACTGCATCATGACTGGCAGATTAAGTTTATCCCTAACACCCATACACATCCCCGGAAAATACAAGCGAACTCAATCAAAAACTTCTCTTGCTTCTCGAAAAGCCCTTGTACGTCCCGTGTCCCCCTTCCCTACCCTCCCTTCACGGCCAATCCCGATCTCCTTCCCTCTTTTCCCTTAGTGAACTAACATTTTAAACTGTAGGCTCGCAAAAGGGGCAGACCTCTAAAACTCGCCTCCACAATCACTCCCACGAAGACGAAAGGGGAGAAGGGGAAAGAAAAGGGAAAAAAGGAGAGAGGGTTGAAGAACATTAAAAGCAAGAGGAAAATGTCTACTTTGGAGAAATTACCGACAGAGTTGCTGGAGAGAATTTTCTTGTATGCGATGAATGCTGGAATGGCGTTAGCTAGTCCTGTCATTGGAGGAAAACTTGCCAGTGAAGCTGTCTATATGAAAACAATATGGAGGGCTTTTGGGGAGACTTGGCAGGAGGGTTATGGTCGATCGAGATCTGTGTCTAGATTTTGTTTGTTTGATAGAACCGCAGTTGAGAACATACCCTTCCCTCTACATGAGGAATCAAATGGGACAATAGAAGTGGAGATTGCTACGAGAGGGGATAAAGATGTCCAAGTGAGCATGAGAATCATATAATATCAGGAGTACAGCTAATTGGGATCCTAGACTGCTGTTTTGAAATGTCGATGGGCTACACTTCCACTGCTTCTGAAATGTAAAGATTTATGGGTACAGAGACATGCACCACCAGATCGCATCTTCCGACCTCTTTGTCAGTCGATCCACCTCTTCCACTTCTCATATATTAATCTAGAATTTTAGATTTACATAATCTTAGTCAAGAAGGGCTTGCTATCCGGCTTTCGGAATCCAGAGATAAAACAAGTAAAGAAGTTTTCGAAGAGGATTTCACAGACTTTAATCAATTTATGGATGAGCCCAGTTTTCATCCCTACAGAGATGAAATCTCTTGGAATACTTTTCTAGATGTGGCTAAAGGAACAGAGATTCCACAAAGATTATTACTCGGTCCTTGGACTGAAGATATGATCAAACATCTTTACTGGTTGGTCAGATCTGGGGCTCAGGTTGACTGGCTTGGATCTACGAGTGGAGAGGTCCGTTTAAAGCAAGCTTGATATAATAAACTAATACTGACCAGAATCCAGATGGCTTTGATGGGTCTTAAGAAAGCTATCTCTAAGGGAAATATTCGTGTTATGCATTTGTTAATGTGGGCTGGTCTTGGCGGCGAAGAACTTGGTATCGATCTCACTTGGATATTTAACAATGCAGGAGGTGACAGGCTTGAGGTCATTAATCATCTCGTCCGGATGGGAGCATACCAAATAAGGGAAGAGCATGAAAGGGAGTTGGAATCTGTCGAGCATGAAGCTGGTTTGGAGGGGGATGAAGAAACACTCTCGTTGATTGAAGAGCTGAGAAAAGGGCCTTTATCCATTTGGGAATAGGAATTCATATAAATGCAATCAAAGCTAAAGAGGTTGGGTATAGAAGTAGCTGTTAATTCCAAATCTCCATACACTATGAAATTTGCAGCCTTCTCTTCCTCCCTGTCATCATTCGTCTAATATGTCCAAGCTTCCAAAAAAGTATCTAAACCTCAAGAGACAAAGAAAACCTCATAAACATGCAACAGCACTAAGTATCGCGATTAGCTCTTTTCGATTGCTATGCGGTCCGCTCTGTCTAAACCGATCCCATCACCAAATCTGCTAAAATTCCTCCGTACCCAGTCCGAAGGAATTTGCTTCTTCAATCCGAATCCACGACCTTTCGTCGACCATGGACTTCAAACCCCTCCCCAACTTATAGCATATCCTTCGAAACCCTCCTCTCGATGTCTTTCTACAACGATTCCCCGCCGCGCTACGGTTGAAGCCAATTTTTTAAACCTCGAATTCCTCTGGCCTCGTTCATCCGCAATCCCCTCAAGCCTCTCCCCTCCTTCACGCCGCAATAAAAAACTACCCTACGAATCATGTTTTCCAAGACTCCGCAATTCATACACGGATGCGCGAAAATGGCATCATGCATTATGGAAACGGAAATCAAAGAATGTAGGAAGAGGACCATTGAAACATGATGATTTGCCGGAAGAGAATACAGATGTTTCGATATTTAGCTTGGGAAGTAGGATTTCAGCCAAGGCGGCGAGCGAGCCCAAATTGAGGTGTACGGAATTTGATGAGAATGGGAATGTAGTGTTGGTCAACGGGGAGTTTAAGAAGAGTGAACTAATTGCTAAGGTTTGCCTCTCTTCCTTTCTTTAGGGGACAAGACTGATGAGTGTAGTATGGACTTCTTCCACGAGATCTTAGGAAGATTGATTCTAGTACACTTCCGCATATTCTTGTTCGGCCCTCAGCCATACTCATCAACCTGCTCCACCTCCGAGTCCTTATTAAAGCGAATCGAGTCCTGATTTTCGACGCTTATGGTACGACGGATTCATATACCCAGTCGTTGTTCATGTATGATTTGGAGGGGAAATTGCGACAGAAACAGAATTCCCAAGCTGCAGGGGGGCTTCCATACGAATTTCGGGCCTTGGAAGCAGTATTAATATCTGTTACCTCTGGGCTTGAGAAGGAATTTGAGATTGTACGAGAACCGGTGGTGAAAGTGTTGAAGGAATTAGAAGAAGATATCGACAGGGATAAACTACGACATTTACTCATCTACTCCAAGAAGTTGGGGACTTTTGAACAGAAAGCAAAGTTAGTCCGGGATTCAATTGATGAGTTATTGGAGGCAGATGATGATTTAGCGGCCATGTACCTCACGGAGAAAATTCATGATCTGACACGCGGGGAGGACGATCATACGGAAGTCGAGATGCTTTTGGAATCCTATCATAAGCTATGCGACGAGATCGTTCAGGAATCCGGCAATCTGGTTTCGAATATCAGGAATACAGAAGAGATGTATGCGCCCAAACTCCTAATTTTAATATAGCCTGCTGATTCAGAATCTAGAGTGAAAGCTATCCTGGACGCCAACCGCAATTCCCTGATGTTGTTGGATCTCAAATTCTCAATTGGCACACTCGGTATCGGCTCAGGAGCATTTATTGCTGCGCTCTACGGCATGAACTTGAAAAACTTCATTGAGGAATCCTCCATGGGATTTTGGGGTGTGACAGGTTGGTGTTTCCTGTTCGCTGGCATTGTTTGCTCCTACGGCTTGACTAAATTAAGAAAAGTTCAGAGAGTAAGTATGTGGGGGGAGGCAGGGAGGAGGGGGAGGAATTGGAGAGTTGCTGATAGAGAAGATATTCATGGATTGGAAGTTGGGAGAAGAGACAGGACGGAGAGGAATAGGAGATTGAAAGAGGAGAGAAATGGTGCGTTAGAGGATATGAGGGTTCAAGTCTTGAAGCAGAGACAGGAAATGGCTCTTGCGGCTAAAGCTGTTGAGAAAGAGAGAGCGGCAACGAGTAACGCTACGGTGACGAAGGGGGTGTAATATAATTTTGAAACGCGTTTTGGGTGGTGAAGATTGCGGGATATGGAGTGAGTTTTTGCAGGAGAAAGTTGTAAGATGATAAATATGGAGGACAGCTCCAGATTGATATTATCAATAACACTCACTCCTCTTTAGTGGCTCACGTCTCACATGAAGAGCCTCTTTAAGGTAAGTGGGGGTCCGTAACACCTAGCATTGAACAAACTATTCATATTAAAACAAATCTGCTAACGGGAGTGTAGATCTACTAGCCTGGTCGAGCTAAAAGATAACATAGAATGTTTAGAGATTTGTCTCTGGCAGTTTGGTACGGGCTTAAAGTCGCAAAGGTGGGATTAGGAGGCATCGTATTCATTTCACCCATGGCCCGACCGGTTGCTGACTACTCCGAACGGAATATCCTCTTCCAGATCACGTGGAGAAGGATGGTATTGGTGTTGACAGTACAAGTGCTAAAGTTGAAACCTCCACGCCACCCTCTTGCATCTTCCCGGAAATTAGAGCTTGATTATAATTATATCTTGGCCACCACCTCCATTTGCTTTCTTTTGACTTGTCCGGCGCTAATACCGGTCATTTCCCCCTTCTCGCAGGATTCTCTTCCGCATATCATATTCTCCACCGTTAGCAAATCATTTCACCTAACAAGACTCTCACTTTTTTTATGGAAGAACTGTATACTTATTTTTCGTCTTGATGGCGAAATTGCATTATCCATCTGCAGAAGGGTTACAGGTCGTACCTAGCCCAAATAAAGTGGTGAATGATGATTTCCCAGAGGTGGTTCCAAGTCAACAATTCAAATCTCATCCTTTGGAGGATTATTTCGATAAGAAGTCACAAATCACGGTTACGGATATTATCGATGGCCAGAATGATTTCACTGGAGTTGCTGGTGTGGAGGAGAGGAAAAGGCGGACGGGTGTACTAGGACTGTTTTTGGGTCCCAGAGAGAGGTTGTATATTGTGGTGGGATCGATTTTTGTGACCGGTCTCGCGCTCGGTGCTACTATTGCTGCTGTTCTAGGGACGAAAGCAGCGCATAGTAAAGAGGGGAGTTTGTCGAGGTATGGTTTCTCAGTGTCACACTCGGATTAAAGGGCTAATTTTTACATATAATAGTCCCACCAGCTCTTCCCAACTAATATCCACTCCTTCTGTAATTCAAACATCGGTTTCGGGACTTGCAGGTGTTTCTACATCATCGTACATGATCTACAGCGCGGTTGTTTCTTCTACCCAAACTACGAATTTGCCTACAACGTCGACGACTTTCTTAACTAGTTTTACAAGCTCGATGATCATCTCAACAACAACGAATGTTGTTCAAACTACGGCTCCGCCTACTGCTGCTCTTGAGACGACAGTTTCGGATACAACTACTGTGCAAACCTCCACTGAGACTACTGCTCAACAGGTTACCACTACTTCCAAGCAGACAACTACTGCTGTTACTACTCCTGCGGCTACTACTTCTCCCACAAACCTTCAGGTATGTTCATCCTAGGAGCTTGATGGAATGCTCTGTGTGATTCTAGAAAGGAAATTTGGGTATTCATATTCTAACAACGACAACCTCAGACTTTCACAGGAGCTCTTGGTGGAATATCACCAGAACCGGTAAGCCAGATCTTTCACCGCCTCGGACCTTGAATAAGGTCGTTGCCCCATAAAGAAATACTAACTCTTAAAAAAGGTCACCGAATCCGGTATTTCGGGCAAAGAATTCGAAGTAGATGGAACTACATTCGTAAGTCTTTTCCCTTATCTCTATGTCTCCAGCGCTAGAAGCTAATCTTGATTATAGAGCAATTTCAATGATGCCGCAACAAGAAGTTGTAACAATCAGCATGCTTCTTGCGTTGCACTCGTCGATACTGGAACTTCTACCATTTCTGAAAATGCATGCGCTTCTCAACTCAGTATGCCACTCTTTCTTCATTCCCATTCATCCTTTTTAGTATCTTACAGCTCTGACATCTATTCCAATAGCTTCATGTCTAGCAGCAGTAGCATCCGCAACCGAAACAACTTTCCCATCTTGAACAAACAATCACTAGGATTCAAATCCTTCGAATGATGGATTGGGCCCGAGATGTGGCGATTAGACGATTTGAGTTAGAGACTTCTCCCACTTGTGAAGCTCCCTCCACCAACTTAAGTCAGATTGAATCCAGTGGGAATGATGTCAGAAACCATCTGTTGGCTGTGGGATGGATGGTTAAATAGTAGTTATGTGGTTGTTGGACTCTCTTTACGAAAAGCGCTACAATCACTTATTCATTCCAACCAACCTCGACGGACTACGGCGGAGTAGAGCCGAGTTGAGCAAGCAAGAATGCCTAGAGGAGGTGGTGCCTCGGAGCTAGAAGGAAGAGGCGCCTATAAGAAAATGCAGCCTGAGAGAAAGTGATACCAAAAAGTTGAGATGGAAATCTCAAATGCAATCAATTTATTTAAGCTGCTAACTATGGCGATACGCAATGTGTTGGATAATTTATCAATCCAGCAAGTGGATAAGTGGAATGACAAAGACTAGACGGAATAGAAATGATGGGGATTGTGTTGGATTGGGATGGAAAGGAGGCTAGGTTGAGAATGGATGAACAGGGCAGCAAGATCTCTCTTCATCGGATGTACAGAGAATAGAGATACACACTTGCAAGGAATAGTCGAGCCCACGATCTAGGCCTCTGTTAATTAAATGTATAATTTCTACTTTTCCTAAACATCTTGAATCCCTCTTTAAAATACTTTGTCATAAAGGGAAATGAATACCATTCCCCTTCCATATGAAAATTGATTTGTACGACATCTCTCAATGAATCGAAATCACTCAACTATTCAAGACTGTTAAGGACCGACTTCAGATGAATGCCGAGGGTTTTGTTGGATATTTTAAAAATCACTCAGCGTTAAGGGATGTTGGAAGATGAATGTGCATGAGCAGGAGACTTTAATCTATATAATAACAGAATCTACCAGATATATATCCCATTTTATAGCCCTAGCGTAGTTGACATTACTAAGGGATATAATATCAATAACAAACTAAACTTCTTAAATAATAATTCCTGGGTTATAGGGGTTCATAGCTTGATAATCAATCCAATTTTTTGATGGGAGGGGGGAGGTGGAAAGGAAAGGACAGCACTAGCTCTCCTCGGCAACAGCAACAGCTCTCTTTCCTTGAAAATAACGGAAATTGATTAGTACATCCATATAAATCGAGATAGCTACTGTTAAAGTTTCGAGCAGAAAGGTATAATGCTGTAATCTGCATGCCCTCGGTTTGCAGTTCTACTTCGATTGACCCCGCAAGGTGATGTTTATATGTTGAACCTAGCCTCCACCACCAAAAGCAGTGCTAAGCCATCCTCCATTCACTCCTCTGCTGCGGTAAATAGCAATGCCATACTTGTCCCGTCTATATAAATCCATTAAACATAGTTCTATTCTTCTGTTCTCTAGACATCGAAGATGAAGTTAGCTAAGTACAGGGTGGATTCTGATGAATATGTTAAGTAAATCCACACAATCCCAACAATAAGTCATAGAATGCAGAAGAAAATCCGTTTCAAATAAAGTTACTAAAAAGACAAGAACTAATAAGGACAGCGATGACTTCCTATCGATAATAATCTAAATCGACAATAGGAGTTCCCCGGTTAAAAACGACAACACTTGTACTTCCCTACAGCGACTTTAAGTTACCATAGAAATGAAGCCGAGTCTTTGCTTGCTTAGAGATTCCGATGCAGCAGTTCCATGAACCAGCTATATAGTCAATGTCAGTCTGGGTTGAAGGATTTAGGTAGAGCATGTGAAGGGTTTATATATAGAGCAACCAGTGACATGAGGGTGTAGTGAAATGAAGGCGAGGTGACGATCCATTTACTTCACTATTCCTAACCAATAACCTACACTTAGTATTGCAAACAGTGAATAGCAGATAAAGAAAGGAGGAAGAAAATATGATTCTATGAAAGTACTGAGGAACCTTCACGAAACTATGAGGCTTCCGCAGACTTAAAATCTTGATATTCCCTAAGCCAAGGAGAGGATGGTAGATTAGGCAAAGGAATCAGTATATTGAGGAGAAAGAACAATGCTTATTTCAACAACGACAATAAGGATACACTATTGCTAACAACACACTCTAAACTATTGCCAAAACTCCGCAATCTACCTTCTCCTTCACCTGCACCTTCCATCCTCTGTAAGGAGAAAGAGCCACCATCACTAGTACTCTGTATATAGTCTCTCATTCTAGCACCTATAGAGCAGAGAATATATGATCTTTTCCCCCACTTGAGCTTCACCCAACACTGAGGCTCGACTAGGTCCTATGCCCCACTAGGACACGAATTCTAACTTCTGGATTTGCGAGACAGTATTTCAGACTAGATCTGAGGGAGTGGATGAGGAAGAGGAGATTATTTTGAAATTGTCCTAAGTTTTACAGACATTACCCTGCCAGATCTTTTGAACCCTATCTGCTTCAAATAGCTTACCCTCTTAATCTAGCAAGCCTCGAACACTATTCGAACCCCAACCCCAACCTCTCACTTCCATCTGACTTCCCCTCTTCCTTTTCTTCCTCCTCTACCCGCACTCCTTCACACCTTTCACCCCCTATCCCTTCTTCCTCTCCCTCTACAACACTACTAGGCCCCACACTAACCCAACAAACAAGCAACATACAACACACCCCCACAACCTGCATCACACCCGCAAAAGTCACCATCCAAATCTGTTTTAATACCGCTTCAATACCAAACGCGATGGACATGCCTCCTGCAATGGTGCCTCTTGCGAAGCCAGCATAGCGGGCTGTGAAGGCGTGGTCGTTGGAGAAGGAGGCGATTATCCATTGAGCTACTGTTTGGTACTTGATTTTTTGTTGTTGTTAGTCATGTTGCGAGGTTAGGGAAGAGATGAGCAAATACGGGAATGGGAGGTGAAGGAGAGAGGAAGAAGAAAAAGGAAAGGAAAATACTAACAGCTGCGAGAATAATACCCCCAACACAATTTACTACCGTGAAACTCCACCATATCTTTCCTACACCCACAAACCAAGAATTAGCATTGCGAAATAATCGAATAAAAGCACTATTGAACCCCCCGAACCCCCCCCCCAATCTCCAAGGTTTCAAAATAACCAACACATTCCATTTCCATTTCAATCTCCCTCCAATCTTCTCTTGCCTCGTCCCTAGATGCCAGATACTAAAAATAAAAGGAGAAAAGGAAGATCGCACATACCATCTCCCCAATCCCACAGTATCCCCTCTCCATCACTACCACCATTATTAGGAAGCGTATAAAGCCAAACCACCAATCCAACCCACATCCCGGTCGCAAAGGCACCTAGAACAACAACAGAGACCAACCCTCGGGTTCGACGTGTACCAAGATATTTGACGTTGTCAAGAAGTAGAGGACAGAGTAGGGAGGCGATGAAGGAGAAGAGGACGAAGAGGAGGGAGTTGAGGGAGCGGGTGCGGATGTTGAAATATAGTGCTGAGTATCATTAAGTTTGATTAGTACTCTTCTTACTTCTTTTCTCTCTTTCCAACTCCCTAGAAACTCAGAGCCATGAAAAAGGGAAAAGAAAAGAGAGAAATAAAAACGAACCATTCAAAGTGGAAAAAACAATAAACGAATATTCCGCCGCAGCAAACGGAACAATCAGCACCCAACATCTCCAATCCCTAATCAGTAACCTTTGTTTCTTCAACTCCTCAATCCATCCTTTCTTTATCCCTTCCTTCCCTTCGCTCTCCCTCTCTCCTACACCAATTCTTACCCCCTCTTTCAAATTAACCTCAACAACCAACCTCCCATCCCCCCTCCTCACCCTCTTCGGGTCCACAATGCCGCCTACAGCCAATAAAAACCCTATTCCCATTAATACCATAAAAATCGCATAAATACTTTTTGGCACCCCCCCTCCGTTCCCTCCTCCCCCTTCTTCCCGACTTTTGTGGAGATTAATACCCAACCCCAACAAACTAGCCAAAGTACTAAACGCCGCGAGGGTCCCAGCTTGCATGCTCAAAAATAAGCCTTTTGTATCATCTGTGCTGTAGGAATATGATATGTAGCTTGTTCCGGTCCATAGTAGCGCACCGGAGAGACCTAGAGAAGCGCCGCCGAGGAGTGGAAACCAAAGGAGTGAAGTTTCGGCGTCTTTTAGGGGGCGTTAGTCTAGGGGGGAGGAAAGGAGGGAAGAGGGAGAAGGACAATGAAATTGGGTGAGGGAAACGAAAAGGATGTGAAGTAAAGGTAGAAAGACAGGGAGAGAGTGAACAGAAAAAAGGAGACGAACAATACCACAACCCCCCTAAGAACACCGGATACCCCAGCATCCCAATCGCAATTGTCAATTTAGGACCTATTGTGGCAACGACGGAACCGGATAGCATTCCTGTTGTGAAGAAGAGTCTGTTTATTATATTCTTATTAATCATTCATACTGTTCTCTTCGTCCACTCAGGTTTGGAAAGGAAGATGGGAAAAGGGTGGAGCAAGGGGGAAGGAGAAGGAAAAGGGCTATGGGAAGAAGGAGAAAGGAGAGGCAAACGAATAACAGATAGCATTAGAAATATTAGCCATCTTCGCCGCATTTTCACCCGCCCCTCCACCTGCACCAAGGATCGTTATAGCAATACTGCGAATACAAAAACCTTTAATCAGTCCCTTCCCATAATCACATATTTGAAAAACAGGTGGAAAAAAACAGGGAAACACATACTAGATCCCAGGCCCAACACCCAAAATAAGAGATGAGATGAAGCATTGTACTAATGGACTTTTTAACTCCCCAAAGTACAGATTAGCTTTTATTCCTTATTTAGATACCAATTCCCCTGCTTGTTCATCGAAATTCGAAATATCGTATTTTTGGAAAAATAATAGAACAGAAAGGAAGAGGAAACAAGAGGATTTACTGCGATAAGCCAACATCCCTCCTTTTCAACATTTTCATCTCTTCTCAGTTAACAGTGACAATGATCCTCGAAAACTAGTTTAGACGGAATCAGACACGGAATTCTAACGAAGTTGGTATTTTAAACGCTAACTGAGGAAAGAGAAGAAAAAAAAAAAATTATATCAAAAGTAGAGAATCAAAAATGGGGGAGAGCGGGTAGCAAATAGGAACGAAGATCCTTACGAGTGGGGAGAAGAGAAGGGTTGAAATGCATGTATGCGTGGAAGACGACTTTGCCCCTCTGGATTTAAAAAATTCCCTCTGTTAGATAGAAAAAGAAAACGAGGGGTAAAGAACGAAGCTTATTAGTATTCATATACCTTCTCATTCACCCTACTCCCCGCCCCTTATTTCCCAAAAACCATCCCCTTCACCCCCCTCAACGGTCCCATAAACCCCAATCCATACCCAATATCCACCACCCAAGTCGTAAACTTCCATCCATTCCCCGTATCCCCAATCGGATATCTGATCTCCTTAGGAATAGCCGTTTGCACACCCAACCACGCCCATCGATCCTCACAAACCGCCTTCAAATTACACAACCCCCTCAATCCCTCCTCGCCCGCAAACCTTCCATACCCACTTCCTCCTTGTCCCCCAAACGGAAGTTGAACTGCATAATAAGCCGCAAAATCATTGATGGCTACCATTCCCGTCTTGAGGTTTGCGACGACGGCTGATAAATCCCAATCATTCTTACCAAAGACTGAAGCGCCGAGTCCGAAATGGGGACTGTTGGCAATTTCGCATGCGTCTTGTGGGCTTCTGGCTTGCATTAGAACGCAGATGGGACCGAAACATTCTTCGTTCGCGATGGCCATAGAGGGTGTGACATCGACAATGAGGGTTGGCTGGAAATAATGTCCTGAATGATGAACTGGATGGCTGAATCTCTCTCCACCAACAAGCAATCTCGCTCCATCTTTGACAGCAGATACTATTAATTTCTCGAGACGATCGAAAGAGGAATCGGATATCATAGCGCCCATATCGACTTGTTTATCTTTTGGAGCATCGAGAATAGATCCCACGCGTATAGCTTTAATTCGAGGTTCCAGCGCTGAGACCAATTTTTCATAAACAGCGGGAGTGGCGATAATTCGTTCAATACCAATACAATTCTGACCAGCTGCTTGGAAAGTTCCTCGAAGCAGAATTTCTGTGATCCGAGGGAGGTCTTTCTCAGCTGAATCCAAAACTATAGCAGCATCTTTCCCTCCTAATTCGGCAACGACAGGAGTCAACGATTTAGCAGCTGCTGCGGCTACCAGTTTGGCAACAGGACGGCTGCCAATGAATGTAACATGGGAGATTCCTGGGTGAGAAGTCAAATGACTAGCTGTTTGAGGCCAACAAGTAACGACCTGAATCAGATTCGGATCATGACCACAAACATGAAGAGCTCCTTTAGCGATCAGTGAGAAGTAGCTTGCACTCCAAGCTGTATTTTCCGATACTTTGACTACAATTCCATTCCCTGCGAAAATAGCAGAGATAATTGGCCCCATCATATTATGAAACGGATAATTCCACGAAACTAACGCAGCAACAACACCTAGAGGCTCGTATCTCACAGCGTTCTTCTTATACATCATAAGAGTATTCGTAGGTCTTCTCGAAGGTTTTAGAGCTTTCTCACCATGTTTCAACGTCCAACTAATCTTTTCCGCTGTGACAAGAATTTCTCCTAATTCAGCATCAATCATAGTCTTCCCGGAATCCAGACACGCCACACGACAAATATCTTCTTGATGATCCAATATATAAGCTTGCATGCATCTCAAGACCTGTCTCCTAGCCGCAAACGTAGTTTTAGCCCAAGTTTTCTGCGCTGCATGAGCTTTATCAATAGCGCGATCGATGCCTTCTGGAGTCGAGGGGTTGACGAAACCGAGGAATTCTCCCGTGGCGGGGGCATAGCATTGTATTGCCGTCGATCCTGGTGCCTATTTCCACTCTATCAGCATCTATATCTATCTCTTCACATGTAGCAGGAGCTTACCTTAATAGAAGGTTCCTCCATAACAGTCCCATCGCCTGGGGGGTTCGGCACCGTGATCGTATATGGGATGACTGGTTCGGAATTATACCATTCAACTAGCATTGCGAGAGCCCAGACAAGTAACCCGACGAAGACCGTGGCTCCTCCTGCCATGAGGAAAAGTAGCTTCTCTCTGCGAATACCTCTGGTTAGCATTGATCAGCCAAATTGGAATAGAGTAGACAATTTACACTTCATATTCTTCCCATCCCGCCAGGAAACCTTCATTCTCTAGATCTGCCATATGGTTCACGTTGCTGTGTTCTGCTGGTATCTTAGAATTAACCCACCTTTCTCGCTTTCTCGTCCCTCAGAATCAGAATCACTCAAGTGGCAAATTATACTTTTTCCCAAATATCTCTTCAGCTGCCGAACACGACAGACATTAACAGGCGAAGAAATGAAGCATGTACAGAGAAATGGAATGCGAAAGGAGTGGAGTAGTAAAGAGCGTGGTTTGAAATTAGAATCAATTTCGAGATCTTGGGAAGCTCTGATCGGTCCCTGTCAGGGCTTATTTTCAACTCTAGGCTGAATAATAGCCTCGTGCGGTCCGGATGCCGTTCGGGTGTCTACATTAGGAAAAGAAAAGAAATAGTTTTAATGGTTGGTCAATTGAAAACTTCTTTTTGAAAGTTTTCATATCTTGATTTGTATGTAATGTTGCCTCGTTGTCTATAGGTATTGTACAAGCTTTTAATAAGCTGTTTGATGCTCGAAAATGTGCCTCCCGAATATGTAAATACCCCTCCAGATATTGTTCGCTGTGAAAAATCAAAGATGCCTCCTGTAAGTACTGTATCATGAGATAGTAAATCTATCCACGAAGTCATGTATGTAGAATGAAATGTAGCCAGTAAGTCATGAAGGAGCTCACTCTTCAAGTCCACTATCTTCCTCACCCTCAGGTACACCCTCTTCGCTGGCCTCTTTGTTCTCTTCATTCTCCTCCGCACCCTCCGACATCTCAACATCACTTTCCTCAGTCTCATCGCCCCTCTTGCGTTTCTTTCCTTTCGTTGCCTTTCCCTTCTCACCCTCGGATTTCTTAGGCGGCTTATAACCCGGTTGCTTGCGTTTCTCCATCCTAGCAACCAAATGTTCAATCGGACACTCAGCATTATCCCACTCCTCCGTACCAGCACTAGTATTAGCTCTGCAACGGCCACAAGTCTTGCCATGTCGAAGGAACAATTGATGAAGAGGATACTTGAGATGATCGGGGACACGGACTTCACAATGACTGAAAGTTTGGTCGCGAGTAGCTTTCTCAGGAACCCATCCAAGCCATTTGCAGTGACGCCAGACATGGGTATCGACTGCAAAGCTGGGTCGCTTCATGCAGAATAGGATGACACAAGAAGCGGTCTTGACGCCAATACCAGGGAGCTTAGTCATTTCTTCCATGGCTTCGTCGGTTGTCATTTCGAAAACATGGTCCATTGAGAGCATGTTTTCATTGACCTTGTTAATTTCCAAATCTTTTTGCTCTTGAGTCTCTCGACTAGCTCCAGGAATGTCAGCTGGTTCTCCGGTTTCTTTTTCCATAAGCAAGGCATCCCGACGAGCGCAGTTCTGCTCATAGACAGCATCAAGAATCTTCTTCATGTTGGTTCCCTTGATTTTGGCAAGACCACCTTTCTTGATTGCTTGAATGACTTCTTCAAGAGTTGCTTTGTGTACTGCCTCCCAATTGACACTTCCTTCCCCAAAACCAGATGTGCGGAGTCCAAATTTGTCTTTCAGACCCTTCAAAGCCATGTTAGAATTATTAGCCGTAGTTGATGCACTAAGAAGTGTTCGGAGAATTGCATCAAGAAGATCCGGGACTTCTCCACATCCAGTGACTTCCATAGAAGGGGGAGGAATAACATCAGGGGGCTTGACTTCGCCATGAAGAGCAGAAAGAATTTTGTTGACTTCCTCACACGCTTCAGGAGTCGGCATAGAAAATTCTGGAAATGGGGATTCACCAGGTGTAAGGCCATATGGGTGCTTTTTTTTTCTTGGTTGCTTTACTGGGGTTTCAGAAGCTTTAATGAGTTGATCGACTTTGTTGAGAACGGCTTCTGATGAGTCAACAGTTTTCTTCTTTTGTGGGCTGTATTTTGTCTTTGGTTTCTCTTTGAACTCTTCATCCTTCTCACCCTCATCATCTGCTTCAACCACTTTAGTAACTTTTCTTCTACCCTTGGTGGCCCGCTTTGATTTAGCTTCCTCAAGAAGTTCGGTGGCGATTGGATCGGCCTTGTCAACTTCAGAAGATTCAGGTGTCGCAGGTTGTGCTTTCTTGGCTCGTCCACCACGTCTTTTACCATTTTTTGGAGTGTCCTTAGCCTTCACGTCTTCCTCTTTGACACCCTCTGTCTTGACACCCTCATCCTTAACCTCAGCCATAACCTCATCCTTCACTTCCTCATCCTCAATCTTGATTTTCGCATCCTCCTCAACTTTAACCTCAAATTTAACCGCAGTCAATCTTCCTGATCTCCTTTTGACAGGCGAAGCGCCAGATTCATCCTTCTTCTGATCACCAAAATTCTCTTCAGCCAAATCACCAGCTTTGCCCATACCATGAGGAAGGATATCCCAACCACCGGTAATTGGCTCAGCTGCTGCTGCCTTCTTTGATTTAATGGGAGCAGCACGCTTGCCCTTAGTTTTAGTCATGACTTCTAAAGCAACTATGGTATTGCTGATTGATTCAGCCATAGCTGGAGAAGTATCAGGATCTATGGCCATGTTGTTTGGGTTGTCCATATTGGAGTTGTCCTGCGAAGAGAGTAGGTTGTCGGAAGATGGTTTTGGAGAATTGTTTGTGGTTGAGAAGTGAGGAAGTCCACTACGAGTACGATTGCTAGCTTGTTTGCTAGTTCCGCCTTTCGTAGTCGTAGTGAGTGAATTTCCCTTCTCATTCACCTCCTGCCCTGCAGGCACATCACTATCTCTAACTCCAGCCTTGCGACTTTTTCCAATTTTCGCCACTGCCAATTGAAATGGTGGAACGGCTGCAGATGCTACACTTTCCTGTAAGAAAGCAGCTTCACGCTTCGCCGCTCCTCTAGTTACCATTTTGAAAGAGTGAGTCCTGAAATCTGTATTGCGAAGAGTGAGAAAAGAAGACAAATTCTTTGACAATTGGGGGGGGGGGAAGAACAAGGGAGAGCATGCAAGGCTGAGAGAGTGGTGGACCGTGCCACCATGCTTCTGCATTGAACAGGGAAGCGAGGACCGACCAATGGTAAGAGATTGTTCTTTTTAAGTTTTCAAGATGTTTTTTCAAAGTATCTGAACATAGATAAAAAGATTCATAGTAGAGAAGTATGGACACTTTTTATTAATAGTATATTTTATAAGGAAGCTATCTGAGCCTAATTCAGTGCTAAATAAGCTTCGTCTTATGCCATCTTACCGAGAGACTTTTTGGTCAATCAGTCATAAAAGAATTCGAAGTTAAGAGGTAAAATAGATGTGAACTGATTAAGAATTAAATGAAGGAATAACTGCGAAGACATTTAAAATAACAAAACAATGGTTAAATAAGTGACAATGTTATTCCACCTGAAAGTTGTGGCAGTTGGGTCAGCTTGGAAGCTTTAACGTCACGTGGTTGCACTAGTGTAGATAATAGGGGTTGATCTTCTTCCCCTTTATTCTTCTTTTTCTGTATCTATTATTCTAAGAATTAATAGCATAGTCTGATCAGTTAGTTCAGAGTGCGTTCGTCACAAAAGTAAGCTTAGCTGAAATTTAAATCATCTGCTTGGCAAAAATAGCATACATAGAATGGAAGGAGTACACCACAAAATTTCGTATTCACATGTAAACTATGCTAGCTTTTCTAAAAAATTATTCATAACTATTCTAACCCAAGAGTATTGTGATCAAAATCCAAAGCCTTACCTATTCATAACTTCTTCGGGGTTCATTTGCAAGATTATGCATACTATTATTAGC
Source organism: Chlorencoelia australis (assembly GCA_003988815.1). Lineage (NCBI taxonomy): Eukaryota > Fungi > Ascomycota > Leotiomycetes > Helotiales > Cenangiaceae > Chlorencoelia > Chlorencoelia australis. The sequence continues at coordinate 28,977 of QYAN01000104.1, forward strand.
CATTAGTAAATACGCTAGCAACCAAGGGGAAAGAAGACTAACCTGATATCATCACAATCTTTCACTGGTGCGCGAAAATAACGAATTTAAAAAGATTAAGAGCGTGATTGAGTTGAGGCACAACCTGACGGAAAAGAGGCTTAGATAGATTTTTGATAAAAACAGCATGTCTAGGAAGAATATCGATCAGATCGGAGAATCTAAGCTGGCGAAGAGCAACTAAATCAGAAGCCATCATATAGTCCATAGCACCAGTGACTGTTCCAGAAAACGGAAATCGGGTATAACCAAAACCAGCCAATATAGCTGTGCAAGCCCAACCACCAACGCATTTCCCATATATTCTCTCCAGACTGTCGAAAAGATCCTACTCGTCAACCTGAGCCTTTACGGTTTCGCTTAGCACGCTCGCAAAAATGCTCAGCATAAGTTCGCTGTCGCTATCGGGTATTTATATGTCGATAAGCAGTGAAAGCGAGGTAATGTTTGAGTTCTAGCGTATTGATCAAATCGTCACTGTGCGTAAGGGAGATTCCCTATGGGTTGTGACATGGAAAGGTTAGGCTTCAGTGCTGGCACTGCTTCAAATATCCCAAACCCATAAACTAGGAAGATCTTATACTCGGGATCCGCTGTGGAAAACTTTTGCAGCAATTGCGTTTCCTTTGCATTGATGAATCCGTCCACCAGTAGCACATGTAGGAATTCCGCGAGAATATTGTCTACGATGTTGTAAATAGTAGAGCGCATCACTGTGTACGAGTCAATCCTTTATTCGAGACAGGAGGTAGAGGATTGACTCACTGTAAGTCTGCCAGCCCTTCTGTGGAATTGGCATCTTGAGCATGGCCTCCGAGGATAAATCTAAGTATTCCGCATATTTTAAAAAGGTGCAAGAGAGTATCTGCTATTGCGATCGTGTTAGTAAAGTCGATAGAAAAGTCTTAACGGCCAATGGGAAATTTGCGGGGGTTGTATCAGGAAATATTTTGCTTCAACAGAATTGATTCTGAAGTCTAACATCTTAAAAATAATTGAATCATCATAACGAGAACTTCGTATTAGGTCATTGAATAGCTAGGGGAGGGATTTACTAACCTTTTGTAGAATTTGTGTATGGAGTTAAAGAGTAGTGCTCGCAGCTGACTACGGTAGAATTGATAAATATTTCAATCCACAGCTGTAGGAAATAAGGGAAGCCTAGAAAGGAAGAGAAGGATATCGAGGCTAGATTGCAAACAAGGTGGTGGTTGGAAGGACATCTTGTAAGTTCAAAAATGGGAGAAGAAAGTAAAACAAAAATTCTATGGTTCCACTAGAAATAGGGAGGTGGAGGTGTTAGTGAAGGTATCACCGTAGGCATCGCCTGCTAGCCGAATGTAGTTAGTCAGTCATGTGATATGTATCATATGATATTCTTCAGTTCCATCCAAATGTTGGTCGTTATGATTCCACTGCACATTATAGTACCAGCACATAAATTATGGAGATTTGGGTCGGAGAGGTGTGTCCGGACAATTCATTGACTGAAGTAGGAAATGGCCTTTATTAGTACGATGTTTTTTTTCCTTTTTCGTCAATAACTTCAGTTTGAATCATAAGAGTATAAAACGAGATCAATCAGTTGATAATATTGTCCATGTCTAATAATACCAATATGAGTTAGCCAGCTCTTGCAAACACTTAGAGTTTCATCTGAAATTGTTATAGGAAGAGGCTATTGTCATTTCTTTGGTTGCTATTGTTTCCAAATTTCCAATGTCCCAAATCATCTGAGTAATCTTTTTCGATATAGAAATCGGTTCAAGGTTGGTCTCAGACGACCAAAGTAGGCATGAAGCTTTCCATCGATTAGCAGAGCTCCAATCTCAACTCCTATGCAGCAGGTTGCCTTTCCATCCAATCTAGACATTCTAGTCAGACTTGTTCTCGACACCAAAAGAATTAAAAAGGAAAATAAAAACAAGCAACTCTAACCCGCAATCTTTCACCACATCCTACTCAATAACTACCACCTCCCCCTCCTCTACCCCATCAACCCTATCCAAATCTCTCCTCACGCTCTCAAACAGCACCTTCGCCACCACACTAGGCACCGCATTCCCAATCTGCTTCTTCTTCGCCTTCCCCCTAAACTCATGCGTCAGCGGGAAACCCTGCAAACACGCAAATTCCCTAATTGTGAAATCTCTTTCTCCGCTCGGGTGGTAGTTTTGGCCACCGCAACAGGTCATGCAGCGAGGAAGAATGGCATTGCCGTCATATGCCGGCTTGGAGGGTTTGGAGGGGGCGAAGAAGAGGGTTGAGGGGTTCTGGTCGCTGGCGGAGGGGGAGATGGAGGAGATGACTGAGGAAACGGTGTTGTATGGCGGGAGAGGGGAGGATGGATTGTCGGTATGTGTTGGGAGGGGCATTACGGGAAGGATTTCGCCTGGACTAGAGGAGAGAGTTAGTTTATTCGATAAAGAAGCAGAGGGGGTTTGTTTACCAAGAAGCAATAATAATCAACCTAAACCTCCTCTGCGGCACTCCCTATCGCCATATCAGCAATCCCCAAACTCATTTCTTCAGCTCACATAAATGAAAGTATAACATACCCACTGCGCCAACGGCATAATAGCCCACCTAAGCGAAAAATTCAATGCCGTAAACATCTGCACCAAACTATTAAAATAATACCTAAATCTCGGATATAGAATCCCAAACGTCTGTTCCAACGTAACCACTCTCGGTTTCGCCACATTAACCACTGCAAGAACAGCAAACAAACTAGCGGTATTCATCTCATCATCTTTCCCATTTACCGTGTGCGCTGGAGAAAAATACTGACATGGCGGACTCAAATGTAAGATATCGACTTTCATATCCACAGGTGGCTTGGGTGGCGAGGAAAGAGGTGAGCCTTCAGCCAAAGTAACGAACTGCTCGGAGGACATTTGATAGCAGGATGCGTAGGGGAAATTAACACGCCAAGTAGAACAGGCGTGTTCCCAGTGGTCGAATCCCCATTTTACGCGTAAACCGGCCATTACTGCTCCTCGAGTGGTGCCGCCGGCGCCACAGAAGGCATCGCCGTAGGTCAGGGCTTGGCCTGGGGCGCGAATATAGGGTTTATAAGTGTAGAGGGAGTTTTGCTGGCTAGTGTGGGAGATTGGGGAGGAAGAACGGAGGGAAGCTAAGTCGATGAAGCCGGATTGTGGGGGGAGTGAGAGGTCGGAGGTTGTGAGGTCTATAGAAGGTGTGATACGTGGGGGACTTTTGGGGGGAGTAAAACATATTGCTGCATTTTCCTGAGCAGGAGAAAGGCTCCTTCGTTGAAGCTGAGAGGTTTCTGATGAAGAGAAATGTACACCACTACTGTCTGAATTGGGATTGACTGATGAGATAGTGAACTGCATACTATTTCTTGCCGGATCGGATGGTAGGTAGATGTCGGAAGAAATTTCCCTGAAATCGATATTGTCGAAATTCAGATGAACTTTTGAAAGTTTTCGTCTAGTCTTTTTAACGTCATCATCATTGCGAAGTTTTTTGGTAATCGCTTGTTCTTCCGAAGCTTGGTCTAAGTCAGATAAAGTTGATGGGGAGGAGTACGGTCGTTTTGCTCCTCTTGAACCCAGTATAACCGAAGGGGTCTCGTCATCCTCGGTCCTTTCACGCTTAGAAGAAACAAGAGGCTGATTCGAGATCGAAAGTCGTTCCTCTGCCATGCTGCTCCCAATAGAGATAACTGATTTCCTCTTTTCCAGCACATCATGCACCTCTTCAACTCCAACCTCCGGAAAATAAGCACCACCTCTCGCTGTCTCTCCCCTCCAAGCATACCTCAATTCATCATCCTTGACCTTATACGCAATACCACCCTCATCCTTCTCCTTCACCCTCTCCAAGCTCCTCTCCTTATAATTATTCTGATATCTGTCGGCCGCCGAAGGGAACGTACAAATATATTTCCATCTAACCGTCAATCCAAACTGTCCATCTTTCTCAAGTCCTAAATCGACATTCCTAGCATTGGGGAAAATGTCATTTGTCCATCGTAGATTTCGGAGTCGACAGATGTCGGTTACAGGTGCTTCAATGATAGATTGTTCGGCTGGAGGACGTGGATCGTCGAGATCAACTTCGTAGCATAAACAAACCTCATTGGCTTTCTTCTCCAACATGCCGTTCAGATATCTGCAAAACAATAATCGATGGCCACGAACAGTAATTTCTCCGGTTTGAGTATTTTTAACAATATTCTTAATGCGTAGGAAATCTCCATTTGTGAGCTCGATAGTCTTCCCTGGTCTAAGATGGAGCTTGGTTGGAACGACTTTCCTAGAGGGTTTAGGCTCGATGGTAATTTGGTTGAGATTTTCGAAAGGGCTGACGATAGGTGGATTACGTGGTAGAAAAGGTTTTTTTGGAGCTTTCCGAGCACGAGGACGAGGGATGCGAGGGAGAGTAGCTGTGGAAGAAATACTTTCAACATGCAGGAATTGGAGACTGGGTTCCCTCGCCCTACTCCCAGCAAAGGAGACACTTCCAGCCCGTAGGATTTGGAAATCGGGCTCATCTTCGTCAAGCTCTATTTCTTCAACGTCGATTAGTTCGTCCTCTTCTCCTCTCACGTGTCGCTTAAAGCTTCGAGATAAAGCTGTTGGTGAACTTCTTCGGTTTCGAGACTGTGTTGACCTTTGTCCGAAAGCTTCGTTGTCGATGATTGAAAAGGCGCCATCTTCGTGTTTCAACTCCGCAACGGGGCCGGAGTTGCTGTTGTCATTTGCCATGATGCAATCACTAACTGAGTTTGCTAAGTCAATGATATCCATCGAAGATATTCGGGGAGACAGTCTGAGATTTAAACCGGGACCTGAGCTGGGAGATGGTGATGAGGCGAATGACCACTCGTCGAGTATAGAATATTGAGGCTCAACTCCAGGAGATAGATAATCAGAATCGAGGTCAATGATATCGTGTCGTACTGTATTTCTAAGTGAAGGCTCTAGATTTTGGCACGATGTCGTTATGGAACCCATCGCCGGTAATCTTGGGGAAGGTGGACCTATTTATATCTATTAGCTACTCTATATATCTCTGTTAATAATAATGACGATAAAGCATCCTCATTGGGTCCCAGGGCGAACCTTCTGTCTAGCCCCAAGAATTGTCTAGCCAAAGGAGCTGCGTGGGATTCTAAGTCCGCTAGGAAAGAAATCACCTACCATCAAGCATTTGAATTTCATCATTCTCATATTCTTCAATCACTATAATTCCTTCATCCTTATCATCAATGATTATTAGCTCTGCCATGTCGAAGAATCTCGTATCTCCAAGCTAGAGCGTCCTGTTAAAAGGTCTTCCAATTAAGCGGTCTTTGGGGTGGGTTTTGATACAGATTGAACCTGAAAGTTGTGTATCGAAAGACCTAGAGCACCTCGCTGGTTCGACCAACTTACTAGCGCTTGCGATGCCTCGCTGGATCAATGGACTTCAACGAATGACCAAAATTGATCCTTTCGCGGATTTTGTGATCGCTAGGAAATCTTTTTCTAGCACTAATCTTTCAGGACAATTGAGCCGCTAAGCTCTAGAAACTTCCCGGAAATTTTCTTCAAAAAGTATCCAGAGCCTTCCAATATACTCCTCTTCGCTTTGTTGATATGTGTCCCACCAATTCGCTCATACCCAGACCAACCCATTCATAATGAAACTATTTATTGCCTTTACCTCAAAGCAACCTGACCCCTAGATGAGTTTCATTCGGACCCTATTTGATCTTCTGACAAAGTATTTCTCAATGAAGGAATGTACCTTGGAGAGTCTAAGGAATAAGGTATGGCTGTCTGCAGTGAAATAAATGTTGATCAAAAGAGGTGGGTTTTGAGGATTTTCGTCTACCTTTGTACATATTCTTAAAGAGATAGTTTTGAAGATAGTGAAACTTTCTTTAGTTGGGGTTTTCATATGGGGTTATCAGGATGAACCGAAATTGGAGCAAACTTCGAGGCAGAAGTAGCAATGCCTTCAACTTGAAATGCTTTTTCCCAGCTAGAAGAATGAATATTTAGAGAAGTTTGCCTAGTCTCAGGTAAATGTGATCAAGGGTTGAACTCAACCTAAGAACGTGGGATTGATGGTTTGTAGAACAAATAGTGTGATCATCAATCTTGAGCACAAGAATGGCTCAGAACAGTTAACTTGTGCTTTGGTAGAAGATATTAAGTTTTTTAGTTTTTTAAGAAAACAAAGATAAATAGATTGCTATGGACTAAAACTATTGCTAAAAAGTGAAATAATGAAATAATGAGATGAGACAGCAATCGAAAAACATATTTGAAGATACTTCTTGGAAAGCTAATGTAATTGTCAAAACGACTCTTGGTAATTTTAAGTGTTGAGGTCTTGAGAAGACGTGTGAGAAGTATAGTCTAGTAGTGTAAACCAAATATGTTGCCCTGCCCGAGCCCCGAGGACCGGATCAAACGCTAAGTATATAACCAAATTATATATCTTCCTTCCGAATACTTCGAAGTAATTTGTGTCAAGTGGAACCTATAAATCAACAATTAGCATCTATCTCCAAAAAAGCATCTAGGCGAGTAAGAATATGCATATATTTGTCTTGCTCAGTGATCTTGGTTAGAAATGTTCATGCTCCGGAGAGCTCACTATTTTCAGTGCGTTTTTTTAATCATAGACATTTGGGATTCTGTTCTATTGATTTCTAGAAGCTTACCATTTGTTTGAATGCTGAGTATGTCGTTGGAGAACATGACTTAGTGAGTTGTGTTTAGTTGGACCAGGTGGGTATAGCAATGTATGATGCTCAAGCGTGTTGTGACAGAGGTCTCTAGCCATGTTACAAACAGTAGAGAGAATATGTGGGAAAATATTCCACGAATCCAGAGACATTCAAATGCTGAATGCTTCCAGAACTCTGAAAGATTCTTCTAAGACATTCAACCCTCATTGTTTATGGATCACTAAGAGATTCAAGCCTCAATGCTTCTCGATTGTTAAGGCATGATCATAGCACGCGAAGTAGTGTAGGCAATTCAATTCGATCTAATCTTTGAGCTGTCAGCGACAATCCTTGACATGTAGAATACAAAAGGCGTAGCAGTTGAAGGAAAGATCAGAATATGTAAGAATTGAATGTCATCCACTCGCACGATATAGCTAACCCGGCGAGGCGCCATCGAAGTGAGGTCAATCGCAAATTATTTCATCATTGTGTATGTAGGGGGGAAAGAAGAGAGGTGTTACGTACATATTGCTAGCTGAGAACGCATGCTATCAATTCATCTTTGTGATGCAATGTCACAAAAACATTTGCATGTTTGGGGAATGTGAAATGTTTTGTTGTATTAAAGAAAAATAAAAGTTGGAGAGAAAATAGCTTTTGAAGAGGTGAGGTGAGGTACTTGTTGGCTGACTAAGCTAGTGGAGAAATTGGGTTTTACTGCCTTCGCTAAAGACATTTCCATCCCACACCAGATTTTTTGAGAATTCAACGCCAACCCATTACGACAAACAACACGCCCAGTATGTCCCTACAACCTCGATTCTTCTTCTTGACTCCAGCTAATGACTATCTTAGCAACCATAAAGATGAGCATAGACGTAAAATCCAGCCCCTGGCGTCTCGTCGAAGTACGTCTTAATTCTACGTGTTTAGTGAAGTGCACCGCTGATTTTTCGATTTTTATAGGTCGGCCGAGTTGTTCTCATCCACGGAGGCCCTTCTGATGGACATCTTGCTACAATAGTTGAGATTATCGACCACAAGCGCGTAAGTAGAGATCTATGGAATGGTTGGAAGATTGCAAATATTAACTTCAAAATAGGCTCTTATCGATGGCCCAGCTACAGACTCCAAGATCGCCGTTCCCCGTCAATCAATCGCCCTCGCCCAATTAATCCTCACACCACTCGTCCTCAAGATTCCCCGCGCCTCGAGAACCGGTACCGTTGCAGCTGCTTGGGCTAAGGCCGAGATCGAGAAGAAATGGCAGGAGAGTGCATGGGCAAAGAAGCGTACACAAAAGGAGCGAAGACGTGCGTTGACGGATTTCGAGCGATTCAAGGTCTTGAGATTGAGGAAGCAAGCTCGTTTTGAGGTACGAAAGAATTTGGCGAAGGTCAAATCGGCTGCGAAATAGATGTGGTATGGTCATGGTGGGAATTTGGGCGCGCGAGTATTACTGCATAGGGTTGCTGGATTCCTTTGCTTCTTAACGGAGCTTTGTATCCTACGTCAAATTTGACCGGCGTCAAGAGCATAAGGACTTCAAAAAGTATATCAAATGCTTTGTGGATTGATGTGATATTGATTCCATAGAAATCTTAGTCTAACATCCAGATCGCTATGGCCCCAAGCACTAGAATTAATTATTTCTTATCCAAAGCACCCTTTATCCCAAACGTCTTTTGAAGTGCCCTTCTATGAAATTCAAAATTGAAAGAACATTGCTCCATTCAACCCCATGTCCGCTTAGCTACATGAAAAGCAAGTCTTTAATCTCGATTTTGCAATCGTGCCATAACCAAAAACATTAGCGAATTAGGGTTGATTTAATCCTTCCTCATCACGACAACCTTCAAGATTCAACTTTTCAATATCACATCTACCTCCTTAACTTCAGGTCAGTAAACCCCTCCTTTAAAAGTACACCCAGTAGCTGTTCTGCGTTTCTCCTATCGCCCCCACTTCTCTCGCAATCTTTAGCGCACAACAACAGAATTCAGAAATAAATAACAATTCAACGTCGCCAACAAAGCTAACCTTCCCCCTCTCTAGACATTACCACCCAAGATGTCGAACCCACGTATCGAAGAGTTACCAGATGATGAGCCTACCAAGCAAGTAACCGCAGAGGAGGAGGAAGAAAGCTCCGATTCTGAAGTTGAAGCTGGAGAAGAATCTGGACTCCCAGCCGGTGCTGGTGCGATTGTTCATTCTCGTAATGAGAAGAAGGCTCGCAAGTCTATTGCTAAGCTCGGCCTTACAAAGGTTCCTGGTATCACAAGAGTTACTTTGAGACGACCAAAGAACGTAAGTAATTTACATTTGGGCTCCTAGAGTCGCGGGCATTTTCAACAGTACAATATGGCATGGTCGAATTCGAACTACTAGCATATGGAGTGTTATGAAGCTTCAAAGAACAATACTGACTTTCCTTTTTCAGATCCTCTTCGTCATCAACAACCCAGAAGTCTACAAGTCCCCTACTAGCAATACCTACATGTATGCAGCTCCTGCTATACAATACAATATCAGCTAACATTCTTCAGTGTCTTCGGTGAAGCCAAGATTGAAGATCTCAACTCCCAAGCTCAAGCTTCTGCCGCTCAACAATTGGCCGCTCAAGAATCCCACGACCACGCTGGACATGACCACTCTGGCCATGATCACTCTGGCCACGACCATTCCCACGGAAAGGGCAAGGCTATTGATACCGGTGATGACAAGGCTGCTGATGATGAGGATGATGGAGAGGAAGCTGATGCTGATGGTCTTGAGGATAAGGATATTGAGCTCGTTATGACTCAAGCAAGCGTCTCACGGAACAAAGCTATCAAGGCATTGAAGGAGAATGACAATGATATAGTCAACTCTATTATGGCTCTTAGCATATAGGTTGAGAAGGAGGTCAGGCTTGAGTTTAGGGCATGAATTTGCTTTTCTAATTCGAGCTGTAGCTAGCTGGATGGATTTTGGTTCAGGCTAAACTTTTATCCCTAAAAGAAATTTATTCTGAAGGATGGATTGCACAATCAAAAGTCAATTCAAATCTTCTATGCTTTTATGTTAAATGCCGTCAATTTTGGTGGAAAGATCTATTTAAATCTTTAATATCTTTCCTACTGAACACTAATTTAGGTAATTCTGTTCCTCTGAACTCATCCGGATGTCAACTTGAGAAGCAAGAGTAATTTCCATTGAATTTCGCAAGGGTCCAACGGTTTTGTGTAGAGTTCACGCGCTAGCCAATCCGAGATCGAAAACTTACAGGTAAGGAAGGAAGCTCGGTTGCTGAACGACAACTTTACAACCATCAAGCTCTTCCCCTCCACCTCGAATTCTCCATCACACATACAATGGCAGCCGGAGTAAGTTGAATCGCTCAAACAGTCTCCAATTCCCAAATCCTCACCTTTCCTATTCCTAAGACCACATAATTGAACTCCTCTTCCGCCCCCTCCCGAATCCCATCGAAATCCCCTTCTTCACTCAGACTAACTCATCATCTCACCTCCGCAGCGCAGCGTAGCACTGAAGCTCGACTGGGCCAAAGTAACCCAATCACTAGGTCTCCGCGGCCAAACCGTCGTCTCCCTCCAAGCCTTCAAAAAGCGCAACGAAGACGCCCGTCGCCGCGTACAAATCCTCTCCGAACAACCCTCCACCGTCGATTTCAACTACTACCGATCCATCCTCAAAAACACCGCCGTGATCGACGAAATTGAAAAACATTTCTCGACGTTCAAACCTTCGACGTATGATGTAGGAAGACAGATTAAGGCGATTGAGGCGTTTGAGAGTCAGGCCGTGAAGAATGCTGAGGAGACGAAGGGGAGGGTCGATTTGGAATTGAGGGATTTGCAGAAGACGTTGAGGAATATCGAAGAGGCGAGGCCGTTTGAGGATTTGACTGTTGTATGTACTCTTTTTTCTTCTCCTTTTCCTTTACCTTTCCTTCTGCTGCTGGGAGTTTTGGGTTAAAGGAGAAGCTAATGTGGAAATAGGATGATGTTGCGGCTGCTCGTCCTGATATCGATGAGAAGACTACTCAACTCGTTTCTAAGGGTCGCTGGAATGTTCCTGGTTACAAGGTACGTACTTCTTGCTACGGGAATGTTGGGAGACGGATGATTAATATATTTTATAGGAAAAATTCGGTGACCTTTCACTCTTGTAGATGGGATTGGGGAATGGAATTGGGGCCAAGAGCAAGCTTTCCTTTTATTCTCTTGTCCTACTGTAAATAGGGTTGATAGAGGAAGAGCATTATTGAGGTTGATGATTCTTGCACATGAACTTTACAGATGTGTAGCTAGTGGCGTGCGTTGTTTCTTGTAGTGAAGACTAAATTATCTCAGGATTCTGCCAGACATAGGACAACTGATACAAGCAGAGCAGAATGGAAGAAATCGAGATAGATTCTATTTCAAGGGTCATGGGAATTGTAGTATATCTTCTAGCTTTCCACCACAAACACTTCTCTGTTCCCCTTCTCTTCTTCTACCAACCTCTATCTCTCATTCTGCCACTCACTCCTAACCCCCGTCACTTCGCCCACACCTACTTTCTTTCTCAACCTTCTTTTCTTAGCCCTTTCCCTCCCCTCCCTTCCCTTAACCCTTCTCAGACAAGAATACTCCATCAGAATATTTTAGATATACTACCTCCTCAACCACTCGTGTGGCCCAGTTCTAGGCAGAATTTGAGGCAAAAAAGGACCTAAATGAAAAGAGTGGTTTGAAATATGAAGAAAAAAAACGTGCAGGATTTCGTAGAGAGTAATGTTGGAAATGGGAGATGGGGAATCAGAGGAGTTAGAGAAGTGTTTTAAAGGATATGAGTATAGGTATAGGTAAGGGTTGAGGGAGTTGGTTGCATAGGTAGATGCCCTTGAATGTTAGGAATTATCATGGCCCGAAAAGGCGTTTGTAACTTATCTTCGTGGGAGAACCTCGCTCTCAGTCACCAACTCCAAATCACTTGAAAGCTCTCTCACAATCTCAATACCCTCATGCCAAATAAGTTCAATTAATTACCACTCAATAACTTCTCCACCGCCCATTTGACCGACAAATTCCTTAAATCACTATAATGCTGGCCCACACCCACAAACAACACCGGCACATTCGTAGCATGCACCATACTAACCAAAGTCCCCACCATATCACCCACTGTATCGCATTTTGAGATTATAAACCCGTCAAGCGTGCGTCCAGAGCCGAAAGCGGCGTTGAAATTTCGTGCTTGTGCGACTGAGTCGGTTCCTACGAGTGCTTCTCCTACCATGAGGATTTTGTCTGGGTTGGCAAATTTGGCGAATTTTTCGAGAGAGGACATTAAACGCTGAGAGATGTATGTTAGTAGAGAAATCGGTAAGGGGTGGTAAAATCTTACTTGATCATTATGTCTCCGTCCAGCAGTATCAATCAACACCACATCAAATCCCTCCTGAGCAGCAAAAGTAACCGCATCTTTCGCCACATTCGCTGCATCTTTTCCATACCCTTTCTGATACAACTCCACTCCACCACCTTCTCTCGAAGTTAATTCTTTCAAATTCCTCACATGAACTGCTAATTGTTCCACAGCTCCGGATCTGAATGTATCGCATGCTACTACAAGTACTTTGTACTTGTTTTGTAGTAGGAAGAAGCAGATTTTGGAGAGATTGGTGGATTTTCCGACGCCGTTGACGCCGACGATGGAAATTACGTATGGTCGTTTCTTTTGTAAAGAGAGGTTTGGTGGTGAGGCAACGGCGTCGATTTCTCGTAGGAGATCGAGTGATGAGGTGGGCGTTAGGATTTTGCGGAGGGATGATTCCATTGCTGTTTGGATTTTTGCTTGGACGCCTATGTTCATTGTTAGCCATTACCCCAGAATACAAGTAGAAATACTAACTCTCGAAATTTCCGGTTTTTAGACCGATTAATTCCCTTTCCACGCCTTCACATAATCGAAGAGCAGCTTCTCGAGCTACGTTCTTCCGTAATAAATGATCCTCCATCCCCTTCATGGCTTTGTCGAGATCTTCTTTCGTTAATGTCTTTCCCCCAACAACGTTTCTGAATAGTCCACCAATCGCACTTATGCTAGATCCCACTATACCCGTAGAAACTGCACTTGAATCTGCCTTCTTAGCATTTGTAGATGCCAGAATGGAGTTGATTTGACCATCAAGATCCTTCAGCACGAATCGTCCCTTGCCAGTCTTGGAACCCCACGATTCTTGATCTATTCCCTCCACAGTTCCTGGTCGACTCTCATCCTCCCCTGATGTAGCTCCATTCGCAGGCGCAGAATAATCCAAAAGAGTATCACTATCCTCATCTGCTAAACCATCCGCATCCCACTTCCTTCCTTTCTTCGGCCCAGCTAGCTTCCTCTTCGCATGGGCTTCGTCCCCTGAAGAAGCATATGCTACAGGTGTATTCCCAGCCTTCCGTGCTCTTCTCGAACCTTTTCCTCCTGGACCTCCTTTCGTACTCAAAATATGGCTCGCAGGTGTACTTGGTCGTGAAGTATTTGGTGTTTGAGCTGGAGTCGAACCATTTGAGCTAACTTCCTTATAGTTATTCTTCGACTGGCCTTTCGACAAAAGCCCTGGTAACGGAGGTGGATCGTCTCCCACTTCTTGTGATATAGAAGGTGGAGCTTCTTTTACTAATGCAGCAGATTCTGCAGTCCGTGTATCTTGATTTATTGCAGTCTTTTCCAGTTCTCGTATTTGCTGGTCAAAATATTCGTCGAAGAGGCATTCGACTCGCGTGGTATGTGGCTTTCTCAATTGGTCTCCGTAGAGGTCCACGAAGAGGGTTTTGATATTGTCCACCAGTTTGTCAACCCAGGAGAGATGTAGAAGTGATCGGTATACAGCCTAAAGCGCATTAGCATTTGTTGGCGAAAGCATATAGTTGAAGGTGCGCTCTAGCATTTCCCTACCACAAAGATCAAACCCAATTCCTTGACAGTAGTCCATTTCAGAGTGTGTTGGTCGTATTTGTAAGGAGGATTATTGGTAGCAGAAATGTCGTCCGCAGTACTTGCACCTGGTAACGTTCGTTCTTCAATAAAAACATTCGTGATGAGGCTATTGATGATGGCGGGGCTGATGGGGCTGTATGTTTTTGACCACAGAACAACCCCGGAGGTAGTAATAATCTCAAAAGTGTCCAACATTATGAATTAATATTCAGAATGTTTTAGGAAAGAAAATACAATGAAGGACAAAATGCGCTGAGGATTTTATCAAGAGCGCATTGCCACCAAAGTCGAGAAGAAATGTGGCCGATAAGACGATAAATCATTAGAAGCGATAATGGACCTTGAAGGATTAAAGCAGCGTTGAATATCAGAACACATTTCCACTTCTCGCGGCTGCTTCAAGACCAAGATCAAGTCTTTTCTATCCACCACATTTCTAATACTGTCTCCCACCGGCAATCTTGACTTCTCAGAGTCAAGGGTCTGCAGAAATGCAACGAACAAATTACGGAAACGTTCCTCCAGCCACATCTCCACCTCTTCACCATCCAGTACCTCAACATGTTTCTACAGTTCCCCAGCTTCGATCACCACCTCCTCCAGTTCCCCAACAACCCCATCAACAAGGATATAGCAATCCATACCAGCCTCAAGCTCCGCAGGGAGCTGCCAATAGTTTTGGTGGATATGGAAACTTCATAAGTGATCCTACGGCGCAAATCGGATTTCAAGTCGGTCAGACAGCCTTAAGACATGGGACGGAATATGTGGAACAAAATGTTAGTGAAAAACCACCTCTCTTAAGGCTCTTGAGGGAGAAATACTGATACGTGGGGCAGTTTAATCGATACGTAAATGTATCTGCGCTCAAACATTACTTCAACGTCTCGAACGCATATGTTGTGAACAAGCTATTTCTCGTTCTTTTCCCTTGGAGGCATAAACCATGGTCCCGAAAACAATCCATTGGACCAAGTGGCCAGGAAGGATGGTTTTTACCTCCAAGAGATGACCTTAATAGCCCGGACATGTATATTCCAGGTATGTCTTAGTTCCGGATAAACAAAACTTGGCTAATATGCTTATAGTAATGGCCCTTGTGACATATATCCTCCTTTCTACACTTCTAGCAGGTCTTCGAGGTGCATTCCAGCCAGAACTCCTTGGCTCTACAGCGGGTTTTGCATTTTTCATTGTCTGCCTGGAAATACTCGGATTGAAGCTTGGATGTTACCTTCTATCAATATCAAATGAGTCACAATTACTTGATCTCGTCGCTTATTCTGGATACAAGTTCGTTGGAGTCATTGTAACATTGGTTATCAGTGAGATCCTGAATGGTGGAAATGGTACTGGTGGATGGATAGGTTGGACAGTGTTTGGATATACTTTCCTAGCGAATGCACTTTTCCTGGTAAGTATTTGATGATTTTGAAACATGCAGCCACTGACTGATATCTTCTAGTTACGATCACTGAAATACGTCTTACTTCCCGAAAGCTCAAGCGATGAAAGAGGGACAATGCAAACAGTAGCAAGATCTCAAAAGAGTCGACGGACCCAGTTTCTTTTCATATATTCCTACCCTGTACAATTGATCTTCATGTGGGGACTCACTAGGATGTGAGAAGGGGTGGGAAAATAGCATTGTGTTGGCGTCTAGAAGTTTGGGAAGGTTAAGGAGGCGATTGGGTTCATACGAATGAAGAATGGATGGCCTCAGGATGGTCTATCCTGTACAATAATTAAACGATGATGCTCGTTGGTGCCAGTTGAATCAAAAGATGTCCAATAGGGGGGTTTGTCAAAGTCAGGTTGAAGCATTTAGGTGACAAAATATGAAGATACCTAGGTTGAGCTATTTCTTTTCAGCCCCCAATATCCTAAGAACATACGTTCGAGAGAGTAAGGGGTATTCTAGGGTTGAAATCCCCATACTGAAGCTATTGGTTGAAAGCAAGCATATTCTCGATGGTTGAGGTTATCCCTCATTCCTTACTTGCACATTCTTCAATCGATTTTAACCCGCCCTTGCCTACTTCCGCGAAGGCACTTTCATACAGTATGATCTCAAAAGCAATAATCTTCCAAGCCATTCAAACATCATCATCTTCAAAATCATGAACGGCCTGCGGTTTCAATTAAACAAATTCGGTGAAAGGACATCCTTCACCGGAGACAAGAAATCGCCTGCTCACCAGAGTGCTTCAGCAGACGTACAGCGACCAGCTTCTCCATCTATGTCTCTTAGACCTTTGTTTCGTGAGGTAGAAGTAGACGCAGAATCAAACTACGAATACACGATCCCAGAAGCAGAAGTCGGGAACAAGCATGATGGTATACCAGCTGCCCATAAACTGCAGGAAGAAGCAATAGGTTCAAGGGTTTTCTTTCCGGGTGCCAGAACAGCAACACCTTACGAGAAGCACAATCAAAGGCCGAGCAGCGGGGAACCACTTGTTATAAATCAAAAGTTTCTCAAACTTGTCCTTCCTGGGTTGGTTAGATTTGCCATGACTTTGATCTTGGCTGGAGGATTCTATGCTTCAATATCGCTATACAAAAATAAGGTCATCAGTTCTGAGATTAGAGATGCTTTTGGGACATTGATGATTGCGTTGAGTATTGCGTTTAGTTTGAATTTAGCAAGCAGCTTGAAGGGCATTGCGTTGGATATGAGATGGTGGCTGTTGAGCTTTCGGAAGAGAACGACGGAAGAGGTATTGTCTAATGTTTGAAATGAGGAGGAGCATCGAAAGAACTAATTATGTGTTAGATTGACTTAATTCTTCACTGCGACAGCACGACGACTCTTTTGAGATCGGTCTATAGGGAACCAAGATTAAATATCGTCACTGCTACTACATGCTGGGTGTTCTTCAATATCGTGAGTAGCCTTCACACCCCATAAGCTTCTACTATTGATATATCTAGACTGCTCAAATTTGCGTCATTGCATTGAGTCTCACATACACCACAGTGTCAAGCCCAGAAGATATCTTTCGAGCCCCAGGGATGAATAATGTCTCTGTACCAAATATGGCATCTCTAGGCCCGTCACCACAGACACTTGGAAATATAGGCGGCAGCTTCAATTATTCAATGTTACCGAGCGAACCTCTCTTGGGGAAACCTTGGGCTTCTAATCCAGCCTCTTTCTGGGATGCTATAGGCCACTGGGAATATCGTTTCTTAGACTCGGCACCAGCTCAGCTAGGTGTACCAAATCCTATCCTGTCAATATATACAGATCGAATCATCACTTCAAACGGTACCTGCAGCACTCCAGGATACAACATCACCATCAATGGCGACACAGCTATCATTCATATTCTCGCCACCGGAAAAGAGGTCATCTTCCCATCTCTCGCTATAGAGACCCAGGCAGTCAACTCCACTATCGTAAACTCACAAGCCATATATTATCTCACTACACCCTTCTCCGCCTCACAAAACGAGACTTGCGGTCCCGGCTGCAGCACCATCAATATCCTCGAGCCCGCCATCGGAACTCCCTTCCCAGATACCTTTATCTTAGGTTCTAATACATCATTTTTTTACTACAACTGCAACATAACCGTTTTCTCCTCACCTTTAGATCTCTCTCCCCAAAATGCTGCTATCGCTGCACAAGCTGTTGCTTTATCTGGACAAACTACCCCAGACAGCAATCAATACACATCCTATACCTTTGGCCTCCCCATGGGCGAAGCACAAAATAACAGCGCGACCGGAATGGCTGATTTACTGTCACGATACGCTATAGGTGTTATTACAGCAGCGGCGCAGAATAATCCACGAAATTATATATTAGGAGGCCAGCCGACTCAGGGAGTGAGGCTGATATTGGAACACTCGCAGGTCTTTAACACGCTGACAGGATTGATTCTAGGGGTGCAGTTGGTGTTGGTTTTGGGAATGGCGGGGGTATTGAGTAGAGTTGTTATTTCGAATGAGGTGATGTATGGGCATGAGAGGGAGATTAGGGAGAGGTTTGTAGATTAGGTAGGCCAAAGGATGGAGGTAAAAGGAGGATGGAGAAAGGTTATCATAAGGAACAGAAGAGAGAGAAAGAGTCAAACGACACCTTGTTTTGAGATTATTCTAGATCTAATCCTCACATGTAACATTGAATCGAACCCCCCAATAGAACCCCCAGTCTAATCCCTAATCTCACGTAAATAACCTTAGAATTCTCAGCCAAACCAGAGGGCTGATCAAGATCCCTTGTTCTAAGGGTGCCTGGGCTTTGGTTGGTTAGAATCTATTTCTGTATCTAAATAACAATAAACACCCCTCAAGCTGGAACAACATCTCCATGCGAAGAGAATCAAGCATGATGAACTGAAGCCCAACGTGCATGTCAAACTTCTGCACTGGACGCGCAAATGAACTGTTGCTTTCGTTTGAATGAGGATGTCTTAATCCTTTTTTGCTTCCAGCTGATTATTTTCCGTCAGCGACATTTCTTCATTCATGATATCATTCTAACATCATTCATGAACAGTTCAATCATTCATGCCGCGATCCATGTATTCCAAGAGATCCCGTGTTCGCTTATCCTCAAGCATTACACTCTGAAGCATCTCCTGTTTGACCCCCTTCAGATCACACATCCACCCGTCACCCCTCCCCCTCTCTAGATCCGATATCAGATTCCCGTTATGATGCTTCTTTTGACAGCTTAAAACTTTAATTGTTTTGATTAATGCTTGTTTTCATAGCCAAGATAAGATTACTCTTTTGTATACCTGCTCTGCCACCTCCTGTCATTTCCTATTGCCTTTTTTATTCGTCCCATATATTCGTGATCAAGGGCCGTGAGGGTGTTTCGTAGATCGGATGGAGGAGATCGGTTTTATGTTTTTTTGCTTGTTGGAACGTCCTAGGTGAAATGAAATGGTGGCTTGCTTCATAGTATGGGTGCATAGATACATAAAGACACCGCCTCAGTGGTTTGTATCCTTTTTTTCTCTTCTTTTCTTCACCGTCACTCTTTTGACTCTCTATACTACACTCGCTCGTCTGTCCGGTATTCATTCTTTCTGCTGGTCAACCGTTTTATCTTATATCTATCTATTTTCAATCGTTGATCGTCTTATTTTATCCTTACTCGAAATCTCACCTATCTGAAAATCCCCATCTCACTACTCACCGATTTTATACTTCCAATTCTTTAATTTTTATATACCCCACCGGCAACGATGCGTTACGCAACTCTCCTCACTTTGGCAGCTGTCGCCTCGTCTGCTCTAGCAAGCAGCTGGTCCGAATCCTCTTCAGAGTCATCACCCTCATACGACAGCAGCAACTCATATGGTTCTTCGGGTTCCTCAGACTCATGGGGAAACAGTGGTTCCTCAGGAAGCTCTTATGGTTCAAGCGGCTCATCGGGAAGCTCTTATGGTTCGAGCGGCTCATCAGGAAACTCTTATGGCTCAAGCGGCTCATCAGGAAGTTCTCATGATTCTAGTAGTAGTGGAGGCAGCGAGTCTGAGTCTTACAAAGAAACATCAACGAAGTCTTATGAAGAGACCTCTACTAAGTCTGATCATTCATACACAAAATCCGACGACTCATACAAATCCAAAGAGACATCTACAAAGTCCGAAGACTCGCACGCAACAAAGTCATCCAAAGAATACAAGACATACACCCACGCCTCAGGAGTCTACACCAAAGAAACAAAAACCCAGTCCCACGACAGCAGCAAAGAAACAGAATACACATACACACACGACTCTTCAAACTCCACCAAAACCCATTCTCACAAAAGTGAATCCACACACACTTACACCAAATCCGATAAAAACTTCACTAAAACCGAATCTGGCCACGGATCTAAAACCGTACGTTCCCTTCCCTTTCCTCATTCTCTATTCAATGCTAATAGTTTACAACCAACAGACTCTCTTCACCCTAAGCACCGAGATATCCGGTGACAGTACCCAAATCCTTACCGCAACAATAACAAGCACCGTTTCAGCACTCGAAACCAATACTTTCCTCACCGGCTTCACGTCCATCCAAAACACACTTACCACTACAGCTGCTGCTTCTGTGGCTGCAGAGACTGCTCCAAGCGTGATTTCGAATTTAACGGTAACGAGTACGGCGCCTTTGGCCCAGTTTACTGCCAATGCTGGGGAAGTGGTTGGGGCTAGGAGTGTGTTGATTGGTGGGGGGTTGGTCCTGGGGGTTTTGGCGGTGGTTTTGTGATTTGAACGTGAGGGATGGAGGGAGATAGGCGTGTGGCACTGTGTGTCCCACTGTAATAGATGGGTTTAGAGTGGAAGTAATATAATTTAAATTGCTTCTTTTGTGTCGATGATCTCAAAATTATTACTCGTCATGTATATTGAATTTCCTGATCAACTTGCAGACAAGAACTTGAGAAGTATCCCTCGGCCAGATTAGTAAACATCGCCATGGTTTATGGAGGAGAAGTTTCTTCTAATACTTTATCCACCCAATCGAATTCCTCGCGTGAAATGCCTCGGCGCTTTGCTTTAGCCGGCATCTTCTCAAAACAGTCACAGTACTAAGAGCTATCTTGTTCGATGAATTCGTATGCTTTTAAACATTTTCTTTTTCGGTACTACCTATCGTTTCAACTAGATTGTGGCTACATATTTGTATATTTAACAAGAAAAAGATGGCTCTTGGTATGCTGGAGGCTTCACCCCGCCTTTTCCCCGCATTCTGAAGTCTCTAAGTCTTCGATTCCCTAATTTTCGAGGGAAAGGACAAACAATTTTCTCTCTAAACAGCAATCGATTGCCTAGCTTCAAAGAGTCTATTCAATGGCTAACTAGTCTCATAAATAGTCACTGCTGCTGCCGCTGCTGCAGGCACATCCGCAGCAGCGATGTATCTAGACGCTAAATACCACTTCAGAAAGGACTTGATAGAAATATACAAAGGAATGCGGATTCCCAAAATCTTCGCAGAAGCTGGTACTTTTCCCTCTCTTTCTCTCTTCTCTCCCCCATTTTTAAGCGTTGGAAAGAGTTAACTATTCGTTACAGCATCAAAAAAGCGTCTCTCTCTCTACTACCCCTTCGAAACCTCCTGTCTACGACCCTCCCACCTACACACCGAAGCAATCTGGTCCCGTGCCGGATCCTACACCTGGTCCGAAACCTATGTCCTTGTCAACAAATACGGTCACTATTTCCTCTCCCTTGGAGTTCAGCCCGGTGATTTAGTGGCATTCTATTTATCGAATTCAGCGGAATTTATCTTTGCATGGGTCGGATTGTGGAGTATAGGAGCGAGTCCGGCGATGATTAATTTCAATTTGGTGGGGGATGCGTTGCTGCATTGTGTTAGGGTTAGTGGAGCGAAATTGCTGCTGGTTGATGGGGAGGAGGAGGGTTTGAGGGAGAGGGTTGAGGGGGTTAGGGGAAGGTTGGAGGGGGAATTGGGGGTGGGGATTTTGGTGTTGGATGAGCAGTTAAAAGGGGAAATTTGGAGGGGGAAAGAGGAGAGACACGGGGATGGGTTGAGAGAAAAGGTAGAGGGGAATTGGCCGATATGTTTGTTTTATACGAGGTAGTTGTGTTATCATGAAGTGTTATGGAAGGCTACTGATGAGAAATAGCGGGACGACAGGAATGCCTAAAGCGTGTTCGTTTCGAGTTGATCGACAGTTTGCTAGTATTGCAGCGGTAAGGAGTAGCTCTCTCTTTAAGCGAAGGCATTAATGCTAACTCTTCTTTTCAGCGGCAAGTTAACTTTGGCCCAAGAGCAGTCAAGGAAGATGACCGTTGGTATAATTGCATGCCATTATACCATGGAACAGGTAAATACTTACCTGCTTGGAAATTAAGAGCAATGGTGTGCTCTGTGTTGTATTATTTACGAGGATCTTAAATAAAGCAAGATAATGCTTTGAATTTAGCCCCTTTTCTTGATATTGAAAAGCTAACTCAAATCTCGCAACAGGCGGAGTAACAATCATAACCCAACTAATATCAGGCATAACCATCTGCATCGGAAAACGCTTCTCCACCACAAATTTCTGGTCTGAAGTGCGTGATTCTCGTGCCACATGGATAACCTACGTTGGAGAAACCGCTCGGTATCTCCTCGCTGCTCCTCCCTCTCCCCTCGATAAAGTCCATTCCGTCCGAGCTATGCACGGCAATGGGCTCCGTCCTGACGTCTGGTTCAAATTCCGAGACCGCTTTAACGTCCCTGAAGTACTTGAATTCTTCAATAGTACCGAAGGCGTATTTGGAACGCATATTTATGCGAGAGGGGATTTCTTCGCTGCTTGTGTCGGCCATCATGGTGCGTTGTTAAGGATGATTTATAAGAATAATTTGGTGCCTGTTGCGATTGATCAAGCTTCAGGTGCTATTGCCCGAAACACAAATACGGGATTTGCGTATAGACAACCTTATGAAAAGGGAGGAGAGATAATCGTTGCTGTTCCATCGGAAAAAGCATTTGCAGGATACCATAAGAATCCCGAAGCGACAGCGAAGAAATTCGAGAGGGACGTATTTAAGAAGGGCGATTTGTGGTACAGGACAGGTGATGCATTGAGGAGGGATGCTGATGGGAAATGGTTTTTTATGGATCGATTGGGTGATACATTTAGATGGAAAGGAGAGAATGTTTCCACGGCGGAGGTCAGTGCTGTACTAGGAAGATATCCCGGAGTGGTGGAGGCGAATGTTTATGGTGTGCAGTTGCCAACTCATGATGGGAGGGCCGGTTGTGCAGCGATTTATTTGGATCCACAGGTTAAGGGGAGTTTCGATTTTGCTGGTTTGCTTAAGTATGTCCTTCTTTTCCCCCTTCTCCACTTTTCCTCCCCAAGTTCCCTCTTTTTTCTTCTCTTGCGATCATGATCAATAATGATTCAACAGACACTCACGCCTCCACCTCCCCAAATATGCAGTCCCAATCTTTATCCGCCTCGTCAAAGAAATGACACCCATCCACAACAATAAACAGAATAAAGTACCGCTAAGAGAAGAAGGTGTAGATCCGGAGAAAGTTTTGAAAGAAGATAAGCTTTTGTGGATTGAAGAGAAGGGAAGGGGAAATACTTATGTGGAGTTTCAAAGGGACCATTGGGAGGATTTGCAGCTTGGGAGGGCTAGGTTGTGAATGCTGTGTGGGTGAGAGGGGGCAGAAGGGAGCTATAGTGATGGGATGAGATGGGAGGGTACATATAGGGGAAACTTGAAATTGAATGTGTAGTTAACGAGAAATGGAATTCTATACTAAAGCCTAGTGGCACTCACATATGAAAGTTTATGCTTGTCTAGGTTAGGAGTTATTTCGCAAGTGATGAATATAAGGGGTTGATTAAGACCTGATCTTTTCTTTTCTTTTCAGATCCAACTCGCTTTGTCCTTATACATTTCGTGTTCGGATATCACTAGTTTTTATATGTAAGTTCTAAACTTAAATTCATTGAGGCTCTTCACCGCACTCCAACTTTTAGATCGCCTCCCTTGCTCTAGGTAAGAACCCACACGCCTCTACCACACCCCCTTTCTTGCCACCATCCACTTCTCTATCACCATCCGCTCAATCCTCACTCGTTCTCCCTTAGCCGTCCCACCAGCATCGATGCCACCTCTTTCTCAGCCCACCCATCAGGCTCTGATACCTCATTCTCACTTTTCCAACATTTCCCCCCTATTTACTACCACAATCGGTCCCTCCTCCCCGGATCTATAACTCCCCTTTCCCTTCCACCATGAAACAAAATCCTCACATTCCTCATCAAATCGTACACTTCAGCTCCCCAATAGATAATTATGTGCAAAAGCGATTCGTGGAATGCAAGACCTCTTTGTTTTCAGAAAGGAAAATGGTAGCTGCGAGAGGTTTAAAGGAACTGGGGACTAGATAGAGGGTGAGGAAGTGGCGAATGCTAGAGGGAGCGGGAAGCGGAGAACGATGCAGAGAATTTGTTGGTGGATTTCTAGGGGGAAGGATTTTATTTCTATGTTGCAGTTGGGTTTTGGTGATGGTGTGAACAAAAAAAAAAAAGATTAATGAAAAGGGGAAATATGGAGGGATTTCTTCGCTGTGGGAATTGCATGAATGTCTGACTCACTTATCTCATCACTGTTCCATTTCGATCCTCAACTCTGAAGATTGACCCCTTGGACTTTGTCGCTTAACCGACCCCTTTTGTGAGGTCTGAGTAAGGCTTCTTTTTTTAGGACGTTGAGGAATTTGAATCGTTACAATAGCATGTCGTATGTATTACCTGATTTGCTTCATTGGTTTTGTTTTCTTTTCTCCTTTTCTCTTTTCTTTTATTATTCACCTATTATTTGAAATTTACGAGGCCAGAATTGGTCGTGGAATCGTTTTTTTTGGTGGCTTTCTTTGAGAGCCAAGTGCACACTTTTACCTATCAGACTCCAGTCTTCAAGGCCGAACTGGTGGTAAGTATTGATTCTTACACGCTGCTGCGGCACAGCCAACAACGGACAAGCAGGATAATCGATCCTAAGGATTCAAACGAAATCAACGTCTTGTTTTTTCTGGTTGGTCGCCTCGATCGAGGCTGTGTTCCAACAACACCTTTTTGAGCCGCCACAGTGACCTCAAACACAGCCATATTAGTTATAAATAGGTCTGTTTGGTCGTGGAGTTGAAGCTATATCTGAGAATGGCCTTCTTGAGGCTAGAAGGATTCGGGTCGAGAAGACGGTGCCTGTTGGATCTGAAATACAAGTATCCGGCTTCCTTTCTGTGATCACTTAAGATCGGAAAGTGATTAGAAGTTCTTATTTCCTTCCTCTCCTGTCTCAGCGTAGTCTTTGACTTTGCTTCCGTAAAATTTATCTGCGCTAAGTACCATTTTCAACACTCATCATCATCTCGTTTTAATCTCTCATTTTCCCATTCAAACTCTTCCCTTAACATTCTACTCTACCCTGTCTTGATCCTTTCTGTTTCTCTGTCTTGTCTCGTATTTTCTTGTTTAAAGTCATCGCTGGATTGAGAATTCAGGACATTTGACATTTAGACACCTATTTTTAATACCGTTACAATGAAGCTCGTCGAGATCATCTCTCCCGAGCGCAAGCGCTGGGACATGCTCCTCACATTTGGTGAAATCCCTTCCGAAAAACGGCGATGGAATAACCTCCTCTCAACCGCCGCACACCAAGGTTCATTTACCAAAGCAGAAGACGACAAAATCATCTCTTTCTTCTCTTTCCTTGCGACTCCCCAAGCAGTCTACAAAGAATGGGTCAAACTCGTCGCTATCGAGCATCGTTCTCTACAGAAGTCCCGCGAAGCAGGCGAAGTGTCCCCTTCTGAGCGATCTTTCTGGCCTCGCAACCAACAACAATTGCAAGAGAGAAATAAGACTGTTACTGCGTTAAACTCGGCACTTGCCAAATGCGAGCAGTATTCACAGTCGATTAAGCTACATGTTTCAGCGAGAGAGAATTTATTGAGTAAATATGGAATTTTGCATAGTATTCATCAGAATAGTTTGAAGGGATATGGGGTCTTTGATGCCCCACCTGGGAAGCAATTAGGTGCGAAGCAAGAAGGGCCAAATTTTAATAGGGAGATTTTATGGGTATTGCTTTTAGATTAGAATATTGCTTGCAACATAAGGGCGTTAGGGGGGAAGGAAAAGGAAAAGGCAAAGGAAAAGGAATAGAGAAAAGAAGGGAAAATAGAAGCAAATCTTTAATCAAATTTTTTTCTAATTGTCTGAACTGTAAGTGACGTTAGCGGCTTCAGCTCCCACTTCTTGAGCATTGATTAAAATTGCCTGATTAGGAAGGCAATGTGATATTCTTACATTTATGAAGTGGATTGCGAGACTCGTTCATTGTGACTCACGAAAAGTACTGAGATGGCTCTATTCATCTTGATAATCACGCCACTATAATTACAAATCCACAATATTCCATAATAGCAAGAAGAGTACAAATACTCGCCAAAGTCTTCAGCTCCTATACCGCCAGCTCTCATAATTTTACTTAAACAACTATTTTATATCTAAAGTTCGTCACATAATATCTTAATCAAAAAAATGTCTTCTCCTACCTCATATACAGGCGAGGCACCTTTCATCTGGGCCGCAGCCAACAAACCCCTTAAGACCTGATACAAGGTCGTCGGCGATCTCTCCTCATCCGTCCGTCCTCTCGTTGTCATCCACGGCGGCCCAGGACTAACCCACGATCTCCTCCTCTCTCACATCGACCTCACCTCTCTCTACGCCATCCCAATCATCTTCTACGACCAAATCGGCTCCGGGCGCTCTACCCATCTCCCAGAAACTGCATCCACGCCCTCATTCTGGACTTCTGAGATCTTCACTGCTCAACTCGAACAACTCCTCTCTCATCTAGGTATAGAGCAAAATTGGAGTATGTTAGGGTCTTCATGGGGCGGTATGCTCGGCAGTAGAATCGCATCTGGACGACCTGAAGGCTTGAAGAAACTAATTCTTGCGAATTCATCGGCTTCAAAAGCTCTCTCGACAGCTAATATTAAGAAATATAGAGATCAATTGCCAAAGGAGACGAGAGATATTATGGAGAAGCATGAGAGAGAAGGGACCAAGAACGATCCGGAATATAAGGCGTTGGAGATGGAGTGGGTGAGGAAACATGTTTGTAATGTTGTTCCAATGCCGGAAGATTTGGTGAGGAGTTGGAAGTGGGGATTAAAAGATAAGACGGTGGTTAAGGCTATGTGAGTTTTTCCTTTTGGGGGGAGTTCCGGAACAGGCAAGACTGATGGCTGGATAGGGGTGAAAGTAGTGAAGAGGGATATATGCAGACTTTCGATACGAGTGAAGAGGCGAAGAATATCAATATTCCTACATTGATCATTAATGGGGTGGAGGAAAGTGCTTCTGGTGACTCTGTCGAGCCATTTCTGAAGAATATTGCCGATGTGAGATTGGTATCTTTTAAGAAGAGTACGCATTGTCCGCATTTGGAAGAGCGGGAGAAATATATGAAAGTTGTTGGGGAGTTTTTATTGGACGATTAAAGTTAATGATTTATATGTCCTACTCATATTCTTCGAGTTCTTGCCCGAACATTTTGATTATTGTCTCGTTTCCCTTGCTTTCTTGATTTCCAGGGGCACACTCGTCATGAGCCCCTGAAAATGGCGAGGAAGGAAATGAAAGGTTCGAGTCTAGTTTAACTCGAAAACAACCGCCGGAAAACTTTGACATTGAACGTTTCGTTGGTACTTGACAGTTGTCATAGAAACTTATAATTCATTGTGCTAAAGTTGGAGACCGGAACAGCTCACTACAATGGTCTGTATAAGTTTGAAGATTTTTCACCTGAGTCTCAGTATCTTGAACTGTGTACTGTTTACGGACGTGGAGTATGGGTTTCGCGGGGGGAGAGGGCAGTCTCGGAGTTCACGATAATCACATGTGTGACCTCTTCAACCCGAGCATACCCCGCAGTGGCTATATCATTGTATCACGGCATCACTTAGGGTGACAGACAAAGTGAAGATAAAAGGTTTGTCTCCAGTTTAAGTTCTTATCTCGAATCAACCTCAATTGAAAAACTCAAAATGTCCTCAGAGTCAGTTGCAACCCCATATTCATCCTCTTCATCCTATTAGCCCCCCCTTTAACATGTCCTCCACACAGAGCAGCAAAAGCTTTTCTCTCCCTCACTCAACAAACCGGCAAAATAGACCCCTCTACCGTTGAAAAAGCCTACAATGCCCTCCCTGCCATTTCCTCCCCTGAATCCATCCTTGGAGAATGGAAAGGCGGCAGTCTGGATACCGGACATCCGGGACATAAAAGTCTTGTGGAGATGAAATGGGCTGGAAAGACGTTCCATGATGTTAATAATGTGGATCCGATCATGGTTTATGATGGGGAGGGGAAGAGGGTTTGGGCGGAGAGTTGGGGACATGCTCGGGTGAGTTTTTATGTTTTTCCTTTTGAGGGAGAGTGAGGGAATTAATTGTTGCTAATGGGATCTAGTTGAGAGAAATCAAATTCAGAGGTGTGGTTTCGACGGCGATGGTTTATGACATTCAGCCGATTATTGATCATTTTCGGTTTGTGAATGAGAATGTGATCGCGGGGGTTATGGATATAAGGTCTAGCTTGAAAGGAGGGAATGACTGTACTTACTATTTCTACTTAACGAGATTGACAAGCAAGTTGTAGGATTTAAACTCAAGGATACTTATGGGTTGAGTGCTTTGGCTGATTAAGAGCCAAATGCCTGCAGCGGCAATTGGGTTATAAGGAAGTACCTGACAGCTAGTCTAAGAGATTGGACGGAACAGAAAAACATTCATTACTCCTTACTGAGAGTTTCAAAGACTTCGAAGCTGCCTGACATATGAACATTTACCAATCTAGTTCCCCTGCTATTGTTGCTCGTAGGACAATCAATACCACGCTACCTCACACCGGAATCTCGACACTCCCAACACGTGACCCCGCGCCGCATTGCTCAGGCAACGCTCAGGTAACGCTCAGGTTCGGCTCAAGTCTGGCGCATTACAGATGATATGCAAGACAAGTGTGAGTATCAAGGCCATTACGACAGAGGTTGGTGAGCGTAATCTACGTCTAATCGCGGAGAAAAGGACGAATCGCGCCGGCATTAAATAAAAACTTTGAACTTTGTCTTGACTGGGACTAGGTTGATTGGATCAGACGTAATACATTCGCCTCGTACTCGGCGTGGAACTGGTGTGAATGCAGAAATGATAATTGCATTGTTGTCACTCAATTCTGTAGGTAGTCACACACCGTTTTTAGCAACTCCAAGGATTGCTAAGCCTTCTTTAATGTGGCGAGATTGAACTATCCAATAATTTTATATTGGAGTTCCTTGGGAACCTCCTCACGCATCAATGTTTGAGTTTAGCGTTGTCACGGAGTGGAACCATAGAGGAACTCTCATAAGCTCACCCCATGAAAAACAGATGGTTGGATGGTAAGGAGAGGGATTAGAGCATCAAGAAAGGAGTAAGAAGGAGTGCTTACGAAGTTGCATTTATATAAAGTTTGAGGGAAGGGAAGGGAAGTGGAAAGGAAAGTGGTGGTGGTTGTATATTGTTTGAGGGTGTGCATTGATTTTCACGGTCTGTATTGATCGAGTGTGAGACTTTGAATATTAGAACTGAAGTGAGAATACAGCAACGAAACTAAACCTTCTGGTATCTTGGATTGAAATGATCTGCCACTAAGCCGACAACTGTGCCAACGGGAGACGGATATTTGACAAAGGCGATCAAAGAGGGGTATCATGATGAAGTCAGCAGGACCACGAAAGGTTACAGGTGCTGAGAACACAAAGAGAACACCGGGACTGCTGGACGGCTATAGTGTTGAGAGGTGGCGGAAGATGCAGGACGAAAGATGCAGAGCAGGATTTGGGGGTGGCAAGCTGGCATCCACAATAACTGGCTTTCGGGTCCGGCGAGTCCTCCTATTGTGATGGGGTAGAAACCCATCTATCAGGTGACCTTCGGGATATAGTTTTTCCTGTACCAGACTATATATATATGCTGCACACACTACTGTACATAGCAGAACCATCTCTTCTTCCTACTCATATTTGATACTTAGTATGGGTATGATGCTACGGGCCTGCTTATCGTGTACTCGACGACACACCACTCTCCCTCCTTTACACTATGACCTACGTCCATTAGAATGATCAATATCTTCACTAGAAGCGATATTTGGCCAGCGAAGCCGGATCTCTTCACCTGTACGTGGTGCTGGCTACGAACTGGTGATACCTTTGGTATTTATCTGAGCTAAGAAGAGAACGCATTACAGCAGCAGCGAGCCCTTTACCCTTACCGCCGCTTTTACGCCTATATTATAACACGTTAATTTTCGAACAAAGTTAACTTTGCGATATAGGATAACCAACTCCTTGGTTTAGCTGGTTTTTGAGGTATTTTTACAGCTATTTTAACATTTCTAGCAATCTATATCCGCCCCCCTTTTATAATATAAAATAATTTTAAGAAGGAGGAATATAGTGGCATAAACGCGCCTTTGGCAGATATAGGTCTGCTGATGCTATTAGGGTCCTTTTTCTTATTTTCGCCAAATAAACTAAGTATTGTTTTTTTCTATAATACTGCACCTTTACTGGCTATAGAGGGAACTCCTTTTAATAAGCTTACGGCTTCCTAGGCCCTATGTGATACTAGGGAATTAGGCTAGAGGAATTTAAATATGATATTTTCGGATAATTACGGCTATTGTGGCATTATATTAGGTCTCGACTAAGTATAGGGAGGAGGTATAAGGAGGATAGCTGAAGAGTTTAATTATAAAGGTATAATATAGATACCTGCCCCCGAGCGGAAAGATGGCAAGGCCTTGCCTGGTCCTTGCGTGCTGGTTTTTGGAGGCGTTTCCCTGGCAGGGCAGTAATACTAAAAGCTATGCGTTTGGCTAGCTATTGGGGGTAAAAATAACGGGGCATAATCCCCCCTTAATACTGTGCTAAATAGATATCTGTAGGGCTCTGTGCCGTTGATGTAAATAAAATATTTGGATTACAGAAGGAGGACACACTGCCTGAGGTCAGTGTGGCTCCTGGCTGTAGGCAGAGAGGACCTACTCGTGCTACTATAGTTCTTAACTT